>JAUMHH010007647.1:0-11254 GCA_032359455.1 Chlamys rubida
TCTATCCCATGACACAATACAGAGGAGATTTGCTTTCTTTTTATTGTTGGGATACCAGAGGACTTTAGTTGACCCTGAAATTTATATAATTATCAATTTCAGAAGTCAAATAACCCTTTCCCTGAAATCTGAAGGGCCAGAATGTTTGTCAAATAGACATTTCCTTTTAAATCAAAGAGGCAAAGCTCATTTTGTGGATTCTAAGACATACCCTCAGGGGTCTAAAACCCATGCAGGGTACCATACGTACGATTTTGGTCCGTTTCACGATGCACAGGTAAGTTACAATGCATGTAAATAAGTTACAGGTCCCCGTAAATAACTAAATTACGGCCAAAACCGCACTGGATACTATATACATATGTACAGGGACAATAATTTTTTAAGGGAAAATTCTGTCCAAAATTCATTCATTAACCCTTTCACAACTGTAGACCATAATGGACTCATCCAGTTGCATGTATGGTAGAGTCTACTCAAGTTACCTAGGGGTGAAAGGGTTAAGCAGAATTATTTTTTTCATAACTTTTTCAGTGCTTTTGTTTACATGTTCAAATTACACCACCAATTTCACTGTGTACATGTAGAACTTAAATATGAATGGATATAGTTAGTTCTACAACTTGAAACATGGTTATACGTACATGAAATCCTTGTGTAGGTGGATATCATCTTTTAGTTTTGGACTGTAACCAGACTTCTGAATCAAACAGTCACATATTGACTCATAGCTCAGCTGAAAGAAAGATAAGACATTTACGTTTGACAATTGGAGCAGTTTAATAATCACGGACTTAGATCTAATTCCGTGGTATAATACATGTATGTACAGGTCGGGGAAAACCACTAACTTGCGTATAATACGCAAACTCGCCTATTATACGCCAATAGGGGTATGGATTTGTTACTAAAAATAGCCAAAATCACTTTAATCTTAACTTTTTCAAATTGTTTGTCCAAGTCGCATTTATTCAGTCATGAAACATAATACAAATGCAAAAATAAACTTTATTTGCATGTGGGAAAGTACCAAAAATAGATGCAATACTTCCGGTAAAGTTACATCAAGTTTCTAAGTAGCCAACGCTTTCAGTAAACATCTTTTAGCAAAATATTATTTACCTTGTCGTAAATTAATGCGATTTTTAATAATATCTTGCAAAAGTTACTGTTAAAGCGATTTGGGTTATTTTTAGTAACAAATCCATACTCCAACTGGCGTATAATAGGCGAGTTTGCGTATTATACGCAAGTTGGTGGTTTTCCCCAACCTGATCATTCACCTTGAGTACGACTTTTTCAGGGTTTGATTTAAGAACGGAAATTCTGTTGTGTTCTGAACGCGACAAGAGAAATCGTCTTTACATTGTCATGAAAGTAGCGCAAATGCAATTTTTGATAGACTAGCGATAATCAACGTTCACTGAAATTGATAAATGGATTTTGAAAAAAGCGCCACTAAATTAAAAGTAAACAATTTTGTTTACATTTATATTATATTAAACGAAAAGAATCACTGCATTTCTTTTCACTCTAACTCTTATGATGCATACAATGCCAAGTGTTTTTGTATTGTTATGTTGTAAAATATTACCCCTATTACAGCACTTTTAACAGGGAAAATTCTAAAATTATTGCAGTTTAACACCAAACTCTCCTATATGTTACACTTATTAGGTCGCTCATGTAATATTCATATGGTTTACTTTCCACAGGATGATATATCTAGTACTGCCAGTACCATCATGGAAGACTCTTCTATCCGCAGTGAAACTCCGCCCACACAGCGACGGTTTGGTCGCGGCAAAAACAAAAACAAGAGGTGTAAACTTCAATACAAATGCACAAATTATATCAAGGTAACTTTGTGAGATGTGTATGACATTTTGTTTAATCAGTTTGATTGATCGATTGATTGGATTTACGTCCGCTTCACTACTGAGTCGTTCGGTTATCCAGCAGACAATATACATGTAATCAGTGAACATGTACCTGAATTTATAGCTTAGTCATATATGTACCTAATCTTGAATACGTAGCTACTATGGTAAAAAAAATTTTTTTTTAAATAATTCTAAGGTTTAAATAGAGTGGTTTTGAATTTAACAGTGCTTTTGTATCGGAGTGCTTCATAGCAAATGGATTCTTATTAGATTGGTATGTACAGTGTACATGTGATGACTTTGGAACACATGCTATATGCGATAACTTGGACTGCACATTTAAAACAGTGTACGACTTTTCCTACGTGCAGTGTTTACAATGCCATAAAATTTCTTCGTGCTAAAAATTTGAAGTGATTAACCAACATGTAGATTTTGATTATACATATTTTTTTACATGATAATTTGCAAAAACTGTTTTTTAGGAGGACCATGGACAACCTTTATTTGGACTTCATATCAACCAGTTTACCAAAGAAGGGGACCCTATCCTTTTTGCTACAGTTGGATCAAACAGAGTAAGATTCATTGTAATAGGACAATTTACATACAAACCTATATCTAGACATGAGTGATTCTGCAAAGTTATTTTTATGAAAAGTAATCCCCTTGTTTTTTTGTTTTTTACAAACTCGAACCATGAATCTCATTTTTATTTGTTTTTAATTATTCTGATGTAGATCACTTGCTTTAAGGAATAGATCCCTGTCCTACTGCACTGTGTTTTTCCCTATATACAGTAACCTCCCCTTAACTTTTGTACAATATAAGTGAAGAACAGTTAGGACAGGACACTATTGGTTAGAAAGGTGGTATAACAATCTGAAGTCTGGGGTTCGAATCCCGGTCTAGCCCGCTGAATTTTTACAGTCAAAACACTATTAATATTGTTGATTATATTTTGTTTATTTCATCTTTATTGTTTCTCATAAAAGTCTCCTATGGTATGGTTTTATTTTTAGAAATTATTTATCAAAGCTAAAGTCATGCCAGAAAATTCAGTCTCCAACACTTAGATACAGTTTTTGGCAGTGGTGTGGGGATCCTTAAGTGATATTCATGGTTGCATGCTAACAGTGTTTCAAATTTAAAGATAGACGGATTCCAGCAAAAGTCTGGTTAGTCTACAAGTGACTGAAAGCATGCAGCCTTTACTAATATGTAGTATTAACTGTAGTTTGTACAAGCAACCCACCAGACAAACAACCATACACAATTGTTGGCTGTTCACTACATTACTTCATATTTTTGTTTAATGAATATATTTTTTCATGTATTTTAACAGGTAACATTGTACGAGTGTTTGGAGGGAGGGAAGATCAACCTAATACAAGCCTATATGGATCCCCCTGTATCCTTCCACTTATATCACCTTCAGCTACTGAAGGTCTTGGGCACATCCATGATTGGTTGTCCATCATCAGTTACTGATCTATAGCTGGAGCAAATCTGTTCTTTGATCATTTAGAACCTTGAAAAAATTGACTGTGTACTTCAATGATTCTTGCAGTGACTTGAATCTTGTTTAGCTTAAACAATTTATCTTCTACTTAAAAAATCAATATAATGCCTTGAATCTTGGTAAGTTTGGTTATCATAAGTTGTTATGGTTTGTATCTGGTAATTATACAGGTCCTGTGATTTTTCTGTAGTTTTAAGTTAGAGACATGTATAGCACTTATTCTGTAACTTTCTACGGTTATATCTTTTCCTTCCACCTTGGCGTGTGTAAGATCATAAGACTCTTTCATAAAGCCTCGGGTTCAACCAAATTTGAAAATCCTGAGGTTGGAATTTCCCTATCCTACACCCTTGGGCATGAAAGAGCATTTTTCTCTCATTCCAACTACCAGAATAAGCTCAGAAACCATGAAAATGCATTTGGACTGGCTACCATTTTGAAGATATCAATTTTTCCCCAGAGTTTTTAGACAAAAACGAATCTGTTGGCCAGATTAAACATACCCCATATTTGCAAGCAAACTTTGTGCTGAAAAATTAATCTCATCTTTCTAACGTGTATGATAAATATATCCCAATAGATTTTGATTTCATCATGACTACTTTTCCGCATTGTGGCTTTAATTTTGTAGTTTTCCAAATTCGTGACATCACGTCATTGTTGAGCCATTATCACATCACGTGAAATGGGGTGTAGGGTAGAAATTTCCTACACCCCTTTCTTACCCTGGACAGCTCTATCTTACACACACGGAAATGAGAGAAATAACTGTCCTAGGTGAGGGATACCTGGCTGTATCCCACACAGATGCACTCAGTGACCTGTATTTTTGATGTAGTCACAACCAGATGACAGCAATTTGTTATGATGTCACAATTGAAAACTCATCAAAATGTTGTTTGACTGACTGTGGCAATCTGGCTGACGGCAAGTCACTGACACCACCTCAGGAACTTAAAGAAAAGCCTGCCCTGAAGGTCTTGCATGGATCTTTAACTTTTTTCTGCTCTTTCTAAATATGGCCATAGTTTGCAAATACATTATCTAGAAATTTTGCTATACTTGGTGTTGTATTTGTATTTTCTATGTCCTGTTTGACCAAACTTTTGACTAAGAGGTGGGAGAAAAAGAGTCGGTCATCATGCAGGTATGTGGGATATGGATTTTCTACCTTCAGCTTCAGGTGCAGAATTAGAGGTGTCAGAACCCCAAAGCAATGCTTTCGTTCAAACCCAGATTCTACATCCACGGATAGAATATGGGAGACTCTATTGATCTTATACCAGAAATATATATATATAGTTTACTTAACTATGTATGAATGAATATTAATTTATGACTCTTTGAATCAATTTAAGATTCAATGTGGTCTCTGATTTGGCTAAAAAGTAGTACAAGTCAGGTATTTTATAGTATTTTATTAGCAGCTAGAACAGAAATTCCACTATCTTCTTTAACATTGTAAGTGTGTGGATAGTGAGGAAAACTTCTACTGCTGTACCTGGACGTTTGATCCAGAAACTGGACAGCCACTTCTGGCAGCGGCCGGGCTCAAGGGAATCATCCGCATCATCAGCCCTGTCACAATGTCTTGTATCAAGGTACTGTGTATAACAAACTTATTTTCTTAAAGATCCTTTTCAATAATGAGGTTTTAGTTTAAAGTAGCACAGTAGTATGAAAATTCGGTGAGCATGGGGTATAAGTAAAATTGTTTTGTGTATGGGTGATGTCAAATATAATTATAAAAAAATTTGTGGGGTTGATGCAGGGCTAGATATAAGTTTAAAAAAATAACACTATAGTAATTCAGGCTAGAAGTCTCCAATTTTACTAGTCCTTGTAAAAATTCCACTATTTAAACCTAAAAGTATTCAACATGGTAATTAATATCAAATTTTGACTAGTGAGTAGTCAATCAGGCCAGCAGTTTTTAGAAACCCCAGTCCAGCTGGATATTTCAATAGTCTCAGACTATTGCACTACCTTTATATAATTATTGTCTAGCCCTGTCACAACTTAATAAAGGTTAAACGTTCAAAGTGCTATAAGTACTTGCTTTATAATATGGGTTTGACTTTTGCTCACAAAAAAAGGGGAAATGAAGGTAAATCTTGAAAATCTTGTTCCTTCCATATCATTTAATGGATTTCAACCAAATTTGATCTTGAGTATCCTTAGGTTTTTATATAAATGGAGGATTTGCCCCTCCAATGGGGTTAATAAAGGTAAATCTTCAAAGTGCTACTTCTTTAACATAGGTAAAGGGATTTTAACCTAACTTGGTCTGGATTGTCCTTGAATCAAGGGAACTTAAGGCTGTATACAATAAATGTGTGCCCCCTTCCCTTTGTGTCAGAGGAATAGGGCCTAAAATGGGAAAGGGGGACATTTTTGCTTCAAAATTATACCTCTCACAAATGTCTGCCTGGTTTGTAAACATGTTTCTGTTTATATTACAGTATTACAAAGGCCATGGTAATGCCATCAATGAGCTGAAGGTTCACCCCAGGGACCCTAATATGTTACTGTCAGTATCAAAGGGTAAGTCTACAACAACAGTCATAGCATCCTAGTCCAACCATCTCCGTTTCCACACCCACAGTAGCTGGATTAAGGGGGATTTGGCTGGACTTGTTGGATCGTGTTGTCTATGTGAGTTATCTCCCATTTTTAGCCTACTTGACCCATCTGTCTGTGACTGATTGTGCAGTAATTTCACAGTGAATGAGTTTGTAACCTCATTTTCACCAAACTTGACGTAGGAAGACACATTATTTCAAAGGTCAATAAAAATCAATAAAGGTAAATACCGCCAATCTTGTTGGCTAATGAACATGATTAGCGTTGTTGGCTAATGAACATGATAGATTAAAAAAAAAATTGAAGACCTTCACATCATGAAATTCAAAATGTTTAAACCAGAAGAATTTACCGTATTTATCCCGCAATAAGCCCAGGGAACCAACACATAATCTTTGACTGAGAGTTACAGGATGGGCTTATTGCAGGGCAATGAAAAAGCTTTTGTTGGCATTTCTTCCTATCTGCAATATATATTGTTGGACTATTACCAAGCATGGGCTTATTGCCGGATAAATATGGGAGGTATACATGGAATCATTCTCTCCTAACTGTTTGGCTACAGTTTCACATTTTTAGTGATTTTGTTTTTTCACTAAATTTAGATAAACCATCCCGGAGGCCAAAGCATTAAAGTTGTAAACATCTGATAAAGTATTTTTTATAGAGGTAAACCAGCTTATGGAGAGATGCACTAAGTCATAAGAACTTGTTTCTAGTCCGTTTGTCTGTTCATAATGAAATATGTTTACTTAAAATCAAATCAACCATCTTAATACATAATCACTAATCATGTGCTCTATTTCAGACCACACATTACGGATTTGGAACCTGAAGACAGATGTAAATGTGGTGATATTTGGAGGTGTGGATGGACACAGGGATGAAGTTCTCAGTGCTGTAAGATCCATTTAGTCACTCCTGATGAAATACCTCTGTAATATTGTTCATTTGTAGTATAATGTTGTATACTCATTATATCATCTATAATATTGTACATGACAGAATATCTCTCCACTCAGGCTTCACACAAGTCATCTTTGAAATTCCAAGGGTTGCGTTTACTTACATCCCCTGCATACCTTGCCCTTTAATATGTCGCGACGAAATCGATCGCTGTGCACATATCACCTGGTGGATGATACAAGTTTGACACTTTGTACATAATAAAAAAAAATGCACGGTAGCGTAACAGTGAAATTGACCAGATCAGGGCCCAGTTGTTCAAAAGGTGGTTTACCTAATCACTGTTTAACGACAAATTTCAACCTTTAATAATTTTGTCAAGTAAATCTCACAATTTTGCATGTAAATTCACTCTATGAAATATATGATATCTGAAAAGTTGTAAATAATTCAGTGGTTGTGTTTTCAAGATACACAAAAATGAAAACTTGTGCTAATCACCTTTTGAACAACTGGGCCCTGGTCTCGCTTCTCTTTAATCTTCACAGGATAGGTATCAGCCTAGTAATTGGTCAAGTTTTTTTTATCCGACACCAATCAATTGCTAACTGCAAGTCTTCAATTTTGTCATGACATATATTCTAATCTAGGGAATCACTTGTAGGAGATCAAAAATTCTTGTAAGGTATAACATGAGATTTTCCTGTCTGAGATTGTAAATAATTTCCGATATGTTGAGAAAGTACGGGTAGTTTCACAAATTTGAAATATGTACTCCATCAGACTTTCAACTTGGATTATTTAGATATTATTTATTTTGATGTACTCCGTAGGACTTTAACACAGATTATTTAGATATTATTTATTTGATGTACTCCGTAGGACTTTAACACAGATTATTTAGATATTATTTATTTGATGTACTCCGTAGGACTTTAACATGGACGGTTCAACTATTGTTTCCTGTGGCATGGATCATTCCTTAAAGATGTGGAAGACTGACCATGAAACCATCCAAACAGCTCTTAAGGAATCCTACAACTTCACCCAGGGGAAAACGTAGGTCCTCCAGTCTGAGTGGTCCTTTATAGAAAAACAAAATTTGTTTCCTGAATTTCATGTAAAATGAACAGAAAATTGTTTAAAAGAAAGAAATTTACGATTAAGCCTGAGGTACCAAATATATTTTATACCAATGTGGTGTATATTGCATGATATATGGGAGTAGTTCTCAGGGCACTGTTTTTTGTTTTTGTTTTCATTACAGACATCCTAAGGTATATGTTTATGATAATGAAGGTCAAAGGGAATGAAACATATAAAATGAACCCATGTTTTCAGGTTAACCTTGTGTGCAAGGGATTTCAGTCAAATACAAAAAAACAAATATATGCTTTGACAAAGTCTGATGCATTCACAAATAAACGATATGCGTCCACTTGGGCCTCATGTTCCTGTTAATGTTCATGTCATTGCAGAAGATTCACCACAGTATTTCAGCATTTCCCTGATTTTTCTACGCGGGATGTCCACAGAAACTACGTAGACTGTGTGCGATGGCTTGGTAGATTTGTTTTGTCTAAGGTAAGCATCTATGATAGAGATTATCCAATAAGTCATCAGTGATTATATTTTTTTATCTTATTGAGTTATAATTATTTGGAAGATGCCATGTGCCCTATAGGGTTAAAATATGCCAATTATCAGATCCTGTAGTATATTTATACAAAATTCTGTCTTGCCTGTATTACCAAGAACATGTGTATTCAAATTTTGACCCCCTTTTGCAATGACAAGGATCAAGCTGAGCATCAACTTAACCCTTTCACCACTGTAGACCATAATGGACACATCCATATCAATGCATGGTAGAGTCTACTTAAGTTACCTAGGGTGAAAGGGTTAATCAACATTGAAGTTTGGTTTGCGGTTTTATTTTGTTCAACGTCCTATTAACATCCAAGGTCAAGTATAGCTGGGTATTTAGCTTGATATGATTCATAAGTTTGGTAATATTTCAAATACATTTTATTTCCACTCAAATAGTTCTAGTCTCAAGACTTTGATGTGTCACTAGCAGGTGTACATAAGGAATTTGTAATAACTTTGATAAGCCAAGTGGAGTATAAAATGGTCTGGGGTGTGTGCTTCAGTGTCTGTGGTGTAAAATTCAAGTAAGATGGCTCTATGGGGGAAAAATCCAGTCAGAAGCATACTCCCCCAAAAAAATGTCCTGACGTGACTCCAATTTGTGAGATGACCCAATAAGTAAACAGGCATTTTGTAGTGTTAAAAGTCTTTTCCAAATGTGGCCATGAATATGTGAAAAATAAATAGTTATGTTCTAAGATGTAACATGATAAATGAAATTATGTTTAAGCATTTCTAGGAGTTCTAGGTAGGTTATTATCTCCCTTGGACCATATAGCCTCGGTATTAAATATTCATTTCTCAAACATATTTCTGCAGAAATGTAAGTATCATAAGTACTTTATCTTTGTAGTCCTGTGAAAACTGTATTATCTGCTGGAAGCCAGGTCTGCTCAGTGACACAGAAGCAGCTCTCAAACCCAAAGACAACAAAGTGACGGTGATACACCGGTTTGACTACCGCGACTGTGACATCTGGTACATGAGATTTGGTATCGACTACTGGCAGAAGGTAATTATAAACATTGCACTATAATTATTGCTTAAAATTAGTGTAAAAAGGAGATATTATTTTATCCCCATTGTCAAATTGTTATATTTGTTTTATTGTTGGGTGGTCAGTGGCGCAGTGGATACATTTGCCTTTCACCAAGGCGGCTGGGGTTTGATTCCCTGATCGGACGTGAAAATGTATAGGGTCACCTCCCTGACCACGTGGGTTTTCTCCAGGTACATATGTACTCCAGTTTCTTCCCACATTAACCCTTTCACCCCTATGTAACTTTAGTAGGCTCTACCATGCATTGATCTGGATGAGTCCATTATGGTCTACAGTGGTGAAAGGGTTAAGATCCGGGCCAACAAGAGTGATTAATATAAGTTGAAATAATTTGTTTTATAATAGTTGTAAATTAAATAAGGTTTATAATTAAAATAATAGCTACAGTTTCTATTGTCTAGGATATATCTCATGTACTCCCTCACCTGAAGTTGTCATATTTTGAAAGCATACTGAAAGCAGGTCTCAAGCCCCACTAAAACATAATGTGCCATGGATAAATGTTCACGTGATCATGACACAGTGCAATATTGCCTGATCACATGATTGACATTGATTGTCATGTTAACTTATAGTGTTCCAAACAGGTATTCAATCTCCAAGGACTGGTTTGTTGTTTATTGCTGTCTGGCTGTTAAAATGGCAAGGGGATTCTATATCAATTATGGAGGGGCCGCGGTGGCGAAGTGGTTAAGGCGTCTGACATTCTGCTACCACTAGCTAGCCCTCCACCACTGGGTCGCTGGTTCGAAACCTACGTGGGGCAGGTGCCAGGTACTGGCCATAGGTTGGTGGTTTTTCTCCAGGAACTCAAGCTTTTCTCCACAATCAAAACATGGCACGTCCTTAAATGACCATAGCTGTTCATAGGACGTAAAACATAAATAAACCAGACCAAACTATCAAATACGTTGAACAATTCGGGACAGCTTTTAGCAGAGAATGACAGTAAAAATACACAAAAAAGTATCTGTACTTTTTCCTTTCGGAGGATTTTCAAAACGTAACGTTGATAAAAGTTCATCGGAACTTCCGTCACAGCAAATTGGGTCTTATCTAGCTCTGTTAAGACGTTAAAGAAACTATTTGATAGGATTGTCTATGATGTAATGAAACAGTTGTTTAATGGCTTCCCATAGTCAAATAATATATCACGTCTATTCACTTACCAAGATTATAGAACACAAACCTACAAAATGGAATGATACACCTTGATTTGAGTGAACAGCGAATATCTTGGAGTGCATTTGAAGCTTTTATCTATTTTTATCACATAATGTACTGTGTCATGCAGTGAATATACCCATGTCATTTTTTTTGGCGTATTAACCCATGTAATATGACTTGTCATCCCTGTTATTGGTTGTAAGTTTGAAATGTTCCAATTGTGACGTCACGCCTAGGACAAGTAAATGACGTCACAGAATTATGTAATGGAGTCAAAATGTCAGCTTTTTACATTCCAAGGTTGCAAGAAAATTGTTGTTTTACACGAATAAATGCCACAGATCTTGATTATGTGATAAAAAGAATCTTACACTCGTTTTTGTCTCGCCTTCGACGATAGTCGAGAAAAGCGAGACTAAGGTATTGCTTTTCCGGCGGCGGCCACGTCAACATTTGCGTTAAAGTCCACTTTTTACAAAGTTA
>JAUMHH010007658.1:0-11254 GCA_032359455.1 Chlamys rubida
CATTTACCTAATTACCATAATAGATTCGGACCGAATGTATTTCCAGTATATATACGGCGTTAGTCCCTTTAACAATTCTCCTTTTTTCATATTTTCTATTTATACACATTTTACAACCATTTTTTTCCACATGTGATGTTAAAAGTATTTACAGCAAATATAACATCAAACAGACACACCGTACCCGTCTTCAAATGTTGCCATGCCCATCTGGATTTGCATATGTGCTCCAGCTCAGATTTGAGGAAATCCAAGCTTCCAAGCTTTTTAGTTTTACAATCCTTGAATTTTATTTTTATTTCATTTATAAACTGATGAAGCCCCATACAATTTCATTGAGGTAATCATGAGATAATAAGCTTGACTGAAAGACAGCAAGATACATCATCAAGAGGCTACATTAATTATTTTCACTTTATATTTTTCTGTTACCTCACTAAGCTCGTCGAATGAGTTGTTGAGCTCTGTCTCCCGCCCTTTGGCTTTGCTGAGCTCTGCGTCGGTGTCACTGTGCGTACTCCGGAGCTCCTGTAGACTAGTTTCTGAGGCTGACAGTTTGGCCTCCAAATCCTCCTGTTTCTCTTTGAGATTCTGTAATACACACCACAACATACCCTTCAACTGTACAGTTACCAATATTAAACCGTGTATACAAGTTTGCGAATCTCTATCTAATGTTTTTTTGAGGTTTTAAATCACTGTCAGAATAATAAAAAAAAAAAAAAAAAATTAATTATATAAGTTTGTTAAACATTGCTTATGTTTTTTTTCATTCTAAGGGCTGTTCCAAAATTTGTCATATGGGGGAGGTGGGATGCACCTATATTACTATATTAGGGGTGGTGGGTTTAAGATTAGATTTGCCTATCATTCCTGATATGTATTAAATCACTTAGGGTCTCAAAAAAAGTGCCTCCCCTCCCTCCCATACGATTATTTCTGGAACAGCCCTAAAATGAACTGATTCATTTCTGTTTACTCTTACATTACTTATATATAAACTTTATTTATTTTACAACAACTATGAAACAAATTATTGCAACTTATATTTAATCACTCTTGTTGAACCGGATTTCAGCGCACGGGGGGGTCTTATTGTGGGAGGAAACCGGAGTACCGGGAGAAAACCCATGTGGTTGGGCAGGTACCCCATACCTTTGCAGGTCCGATCGGGGAACTGAACCCCGGTTGCCTTGGTGAAGGCAAGTGCGTTATCGACTGCACCACCCGACCACTCTACGTTACATTTTACTCTTATACATTTTTTATCCTTCACATGCATAAGGGCTTAAAACATCACAAACTAGACATTGACCTTTAAATAAAATGTAGTTCACAACTAGAGATTATACGACTATTTGTATATTTCTAAAATGAAAACATGTGTGAGTTATTATGACTTGTGAAGTCACATAACTCCATACAATCGGCAACTACCTATATACACACACAATTTACCATTTCACTTGTTTGTAATTGATTACTTGAATTAAACTAATTTCCTCATAACTTAAATGTATTCCTCTTATATCAAATCATCTATTTTATCATTTGCATTATCCAAGTATCTACATAACAACTTCAGTCTCAGTCATGCCTTGACAAAGGGACCAGTCGGTCTTAAAATGTTGCGACAAGTTGGGAGGGCTGACCTTGATCTGTTGTTGGAGCCCCTCAGACTCGGCCACCTTGCCCTCTATCATGGCCTTCAGCTGCTGTTCTTTCATATCAATCTGCTCCTTCTGAAAACACAGATGATTTTTTTAGTTGCACAAAGGACTATTTGTACAGGATGATAAGAAAGTTTTGACCTTATACACATCTGTAGCTCCAACCTGTTTTGAAGTCAGTTATTGTCATGTTTAGGTTTCCTGTCTTGAACCTTGACCTTATACACTTGTAGTGCACGTGCCAGCTGTCTGAAATCAGTCACCTCTAAGTGCACTATATTTGTGTTTATATTTAAACTCACAAACCTCTAGTTTCTTCACATCTTTGAGATTAGCCACCTCAATGACCATTCTTTCATGCCTTGACCTTTGATCTCATTCCCTTGAAACTCTAGTTTATCTTCTAGTTCAGTAATCAATGTCCAATGTTTCTGTATTAATCACCTATGACCTTACTCACCTACATGTATATGTACATGTAGCTCCAGACTGACTTTGAGGTCAGTCACCTATGACCTTACTCACCTACATGTATATGTAGCTCCAGACTGACTTTGAGGTCATGATCAGTCACCTATGTCCTAGTTTTCTGACTTGAACTTTGACCTTTACTTACTTGAAGCTCCAACTTGTCTTTGAGGTCAGTGACCTCAGTGTCCAGTTTGTCAGCTCGACCCTGTAAGGCTGCCTTCTCTGTCTCTAGATTGGCTACCTACAGTCAATAATAATACAAGTCAAATTTAAAGAAAGTCCATTTTTTTGACATCACACATTTCCTTCACTTAATTTAGGCTTTGTCATTTAAATGACTGTGTTAAAAAAACTGTAACAGAAATATTATGCCATGTGAATCTATTCCTGTGAATATGGAAATGACAACAGATATGTCATACTGCCTACCAGAAAATGAAACTAAAATTAGGCTTTTGTGATAATGATAATTGCAGATTTAACAACACCGTTCAAGGTTTTTTAATTATTCATCTGAATTTGAGTGGGACTATAACCATTAATTAATAAGTGACTGGTAAATGCTGATTTTTTTCTACAAACCATTACTACGGTTTTTAAATAAGCAGAAATGAACATTTTCATTTGTGTAAACTGGACAAACAGTCCTTTCTGTTTTATTACAAACATACATCATTTTATTTTGAAACTTGAAATTTATTTGTGACGATTCTGAATATTTTAATATGTTAAGATGATATTACCTGAGATTTCAGACTTGTCTCTGATGCTGATTTATTAGTTGCCAACTCCTGTAAAATAAATTGAGAACTGTACAGACATTTACAAGCATACTGATTTGAATTCACCCAAGGGAGTTAATCGGTAGATTTATGCTAATTAACATAATGAACTGCGAGTATTTGTATTTGTGAGAAGACAAAGTTTGCAGTATCAGTTTCATTACTGTAAAATGAGAACTTCCTGTCTGGATTTTGTTCATTCTATTTCCCCATGAAAGAAAGAAATCATTATGAGAAGAAAACTGTGGTATATATATAGTTTTAGAGTACCAGTGTTAATTTATATGGGAAAATTCAAAAACAAGTCAAATTTGTTTTAAAAGGTTAAGGGCAAAGATTTGGCCAAGAGACAATATTGAGGTCTAGAATATTACAATGATTTGACGTGATCCTTAAATTTGTGAATCAATTTTAAATTCTCAATCGGGAGTGTTAGTCGTGTGCTGACCTTCTCAGTAGATAGTTTGGTCTTCAGCTCCTGTAACTGTGCACTCAAACTGTTCTTGTCTGCCGCATGCTGATCTCGACTTTTCTTCAGCTCACTCTCCAATGATGCCTTCAAGGAGAAAGCCAAGATATTATTGACAACTCAGTAAAGTACATATACATGTAACTTTATCAATGTCAGATTTTGATGTACCCTTTGTCAACCAAAGGTGTCAATGTACCCTTTGTCAACCAAAGGTGTCAATGTACCCTTTGTCAACCAAAGGTGTCAATGTACCTTATGTCAACCTAAGTGTCAATGTACCCTTTGTCAACCTAAGTGTCAATGTACCCTTTGTCAACCTAAGTGTCAATGTACCATTTGTCAACCAAAGGTGTCAATGTACCTTATGTCAACCTAAGGTGTCAATGTACCCTTTGTCAACCTAAGTGTCAATGTACCCTTTATCAACCAAATGTGTCAATGTACCCTTTGTCAACCTAAGGTGTCAATGTACCCTTTGTCAACCTAAGTTGTCAATGTACCTTATGTCAACCTAAGTTGTCAATGTACCTTATGTCAACCTAAGTTGTCAATGTACCCTTTGTCAACCAAAGGTGTCAATGTAACTTATGTCAACCTAAGTTGTCAATGTACCCTTTGTCAACCTCAGTTGTCAATGTACCCTTTGTCAATGTAACTTATGTCAACCTAAGTTGTCAATGTACCTTATGTCAACCTAAGGTGTCAATGTACCCTTTGTCAACCTAAGGTGTCAATGTAATTATATAAGTTTTCAATGAGTCCCATATTAATCTAAGGTTTGGTGTTCCCTATACCAATCTGATATCACTTTTAAAAGAATTTGTGAGACTTACTAACAGAAAGAAAAAAATGTAAGAAATAATACAGAGAACCTTATAAAAATATATCTCCATCTAATTTGAATAGATATAATCTCATCAGTGTTCAGATAGCTACCTTTTCTTTAGTGCTTGTATCAGTTGTTGTTTGGAGCAGCTCCTCCTTAGACGTGAGAGAAGTCTTTAGCTCACTGACACTTTTCTCCAGGAGTGAACAGTCCACCAACAGCTTCTCTTTCTCCTTCTGTATACCGCTCAACTGAACACAAATTGGAAAATAATGCTAAAATATTGATCTTCTCCTTGATCTTATTCTGTAAATGATTAAATTCATTTTGAGTTTTAGATATTTTTAAATGCTTTAATATCTCGGGACAACTTGAAAAGATAATTAATATGATGTAATTAAGATGGGTGAGAACAATGATTATAAATTTGTTGTCCACAAAAATCAAATTACAGTTAAAAAAACTTGAAAACCAAATTACAGTTAAACAGCTGAATACATCAGGCAAACCGTGTAAATGTTAAGTTTTAGTGGATTACCTCCCCTTGAAGCTTCTCCTGTAAGGTTGTCCCCTCAGATTTCATCTTTCCCAAATCACCTTTCATTCCTTTGATGTCTTCTTTGTGCTTCTTCTCGATCTAAAAAGTACAGTACACTACATATTTAACAAAGGGTAACTTCCTCTGCAGTGCTGTTCAAGTTTGAGTGTTTACATTAATTTGTGTTTATAGTCTTTTACATCAGATTTTAGGTTTCTGCTCCAAGTGCATAAAATGTGGATTTAATCATTCTTTTGGCTCGTCAAGATTCATTTGAATACAGAGGTAAACCATCAAGGCAACGAAAGTTGAATGTACATGGTTTGGTTTGTAAGTGTTTTATGTCTTATTAACAGGATGTGCCAGGTTTTGGTATTGGAGGAAACCTTGTGTATTCGGAAAAAAACATCAAGCTGTGCGCAGTACCTGGCAACAGCTCAATATAGGCCTCAAACCTGCGACCCAGTGGTGAAGTGCTAGTCATCGGAGACAGCCAGACACCTTAACCACTCGGCCACTGTGGCCCCTAATGAGCATTATAAGCTTTATCTACACCCTTTCATAAGTACAAGAAACAACACATGCAATGGAACTCACTGGACTTGTGATTTCAATAGATACGCTAGCCAGTCCTGTGAAATTTAAAGTGCTGACAATTTGTACTTTTGAATGGTTTCAAAATAATAAATCCTGACTTTTCATTTTAACATCATCTGAAGTGGGATGGATTACTAACCTTAGCCATCTCCTCCTCTCGTGCTTTCAGAGTAGCCGTTCTTTCTGTGAGAGACTTCTTGGTAACCTCTAATTCTTTGCTAAGTTCAAGGCAAGATTTCTCCTTCTTTTCCAGATCTGATTTCTACACCAGACAAAGATTTAGTAGAATTCTTTAAAAATCCTTCTTACTTTCTTGTAGACAATGTGATATATTTACTACCGTATATGACAAATTTTGTTAACTGAAATATTTTGTTTTGCTGAATTTTTGAACTAGTGCTCTTGGTCTTCCAAAACAAATAAAGGACCAAAAATTGAATTTGCTCTCTGCTTTGAAACTTGACACAATTTATTAAAGAATTTTATGAAATTAACAAATTTCTGGCTAGATGCATGCTAAATTCATGGTAAAAAATTTCTCTTTTTTATTTGATAGTTGATGAAATGGTTTCAAAAAGATATTATCATATATATTAATATGATCATTTGTCAGATAATTATTTTCATCAATCACTTATTTGACTAAATTGTGTGTAAATTACTGAAAAGAAAACGTTTTTTCAAAAATAATTATATACAATGTGTAATAATTAGCATATTCACCAAAGTGACCAGCTGCTGGTTCAAGCCGGTCATTTCCGTGGCTTGTTTTTCGACCCGAGTTTTAAGTTTTCCCATCTCTTTACCGCTGGTTTTCTTAGTCTGAAAAAATCAATTACATTCAATATAAGAATTGAATATGTAACAGTTCAAAATAAGTTAATATGATAATTACAAAGAGAATATATTTTTGCCTTAATCTTGAGATGGACATTCTTAAATTGAAATGAACATCAATAAATGACATGGTGAATGGTTGCAATAAGTTTCTTCGAGGTCATTCATTCAGCTGATGATAGTAGGACAATAAACACAGCTCTTAGAAATGTTTGCCCTCCACTGTAGATCTATTATAATGTACTGAAAGATATTTATATCAGCGTATTTCATGAGGAGAGTAAATCGTCAACCCTTATATCTTGTCAAGATATAATTAAGACACATTTAAAGAAATGAGATATTTGTATGTAGCGGAACTGGACTGGGTCGATTGTCTGCGACCAGGTAGCTCGACTGGTAAAGCGTTCATCTAGAATTTCGGAGTCCTGGGTTCGAATCCGTGTAATTTTTTTTCGCTCCTGTTACAGAATGGTGAGCTTGCCTACCCTTGTTTCAAGCACTGGGTGAATGCTTGGCAAGGGGATACCAGAACAAGGGTCTTTGGGGGCAAAGTCTTAGAAAAAGGAGGGAGGAATTTAGCAGAACTGGACTGGGTCGATTGTCTAGAGTTTGGAGGGTCCCACATTCAAATCCCAGTCTGGCCATTTTTTTTCCTGCTCCTGTTACATGAATATACCTCTTACTGTTCATTTTACCAATTCCAATTCTTGCCAATAAGTAACACTGTTGTATAGCATATCTATTTTACTTTAACTGATTATATATGAGAGTATAGGAACACCTTACCATGTCTAGGTCCTGTTCCACTTGTAGAAGTACCCTGTTTTTCTCCTCCAGGACTTTCTTGGTTGATGACAACTGGTCTTTGGCCTCCTTTAGGTCCTTCTCCGACTTATCTAAGGCTGCCAACTATATGGTTGAACATAAAAAATCAAATCAATCAAATCTTTCCTAAAGGGAATTTTGCACACTTCCTCTTAACTCTGAATTTAACACCAACAATATGCAAATGAGATTTTAATGTTGAAATAAATAAGTCTCAATTTTTCAATTTCAGCTAAAAGTTTAAATGGTTTCAAACTGTCGAGATTGACAATTATAGTCACTGGGGATGGTCCATCTGTAGGATTACTGGCCGTATTTGTGACTAGCTGACCTCATCAGTTTCTTCCGGATAACATGCCAGGTGCTATTTTCTGTAACGTCTCATTACAATCGGGTGATTAGTTTTTGTGGTTATAACTAAATCATGTGTCAACTCTGGAAAACACTCAAAAAGGCCCTTTCCTATAAACATACATGTTCTTCTGTATGTACCTTTACGTTAACCAAAATGAGCCCCCTTTTTACTTAAATTCATTGAAATTGGTAAATATCGCAGAAAAAGGGTGTTTGCAATTGATTCCCCCCCCCCCCCTTTTTTTTATTTTTCAAGGAATGAAATATTTGTTTTCAAATTTTAACCTGAGGCTATTTGGCTCCAAAGAGATCAACTTCTAAAAGCCACTTTTTTTTATTCTACATTAATCTTTTTTAATATAAAGTCATACCTAAAACATGTGCTAGACTTAGGGTCTAATTCAAAGAAAAAAAAGATTATTTCCAAGCTTTCAATAATATGTTGAATTTTTTTTCAATAATATGTTGAATTTTTTTTTTCAATAGATAAATTTTATGCAAGTCCTTTACTTTTTCTTTGTGTTGTCTGTCTAGACTGGTGTGTTGCTGGGACAACAGGGTGAACTTTTCTAGCTGTTCCTTCTGAGAAGTTTCCATGGCAACTATTTTCTCTTTTCTAGCTGCCAAATCCTTCTGTACCTGTATACCATCAAAGAAAATGTATAAAATTGCATAGTGTGATCTTACTAAATTCAATTAATATCATGAAAAAAAACTCACTTAAATCAAATTATTTTTCTGTATTTTCCTCCGAAGGGTCTTGGATAATTATGGTAAAACAGACAACACTATTGACAACTTTCCTTTATGTAATAACTTAAAATTGACAAATCCTTTCTGTCAAAATTATCACATTTTTCATGGTAAAGTTTACAAATATACAAACACCCCATGCTTTAAATCCTGGATCAACTTTATAATAACTTGTCTTTACTTTTCAATTACAAGTACAAAATGTACTTAAACACAAAATTTAGAAAAAGGCTTGACCTCTGTACTGACCTGGTCGACCTGTAGGCGGAGTTTATCCAGCTCGGCCCCCTTTTCCTCCACCATGTTTTGAGCTGTCTTGAGGTGGTTCTCTAAGTCAACCCTCTGACTTGTCTTGGCTGCCTCTAAACCCAGCAGAGATTCCGCCTATAATTTTAAATCTTCATTCAGCAATACAATCTGTAAATCAATTCACGTTAATAAATGCTGATTTTCTGTATTTTTTCGAAGATTTTTTTTTATCCTGCTTTTTTCATATTGTTAGTTAGGGTTTTGAAAAAGTTAAATCAAATATTGAAGAGCTACTAAAGCACAAATTCAGCTTTTGAATGAAAGTCTGGTCTTTATTGAGACATGAGTTACAGTCATGTGGTAGAACAAGAAAGATTTGACTAGACAAACATTCCTCCCAAAAGATGGTACTAACTTTCAAACTCAACTTTTTCTACAATTCTTATCTGTTCACCTTTTACATTGTTAAAGAAACATCTTCAGTAAGCCCCCAACCCTCCCGAAGAGGAATGGCACAGATACAAAATGCAATATTGTATTACCTTCAGTCTGTCTTCAGATCATTCAAAAGTTCGTAAAATCTATCATGCTAATTTAAACCTCAAGGCTGACCAGTCATGTCTAGTATTAATCTTGACCTTGAGCACTGGTCTAAGCATTGACATTAAGCAGAAATCTTGACCTTGAGTAGTATCTTTGACAATGACCTTGAACTATTTCCTTGACCTCTAGTACTAAACTTAACACTGAATACCTTTACTGTCATAACCTTGACTTTGATTACTAACCTTGACCTTGACCTCCCCCTCCAGTGAGTGTAACCTCTGCTGAGCAGAGGTCAGCTGTTCTCCTTGTTCCTCTAATGTTGCATGTAACTTCTGACCTTTGTCCTCTGTTGCCTGTAGTTGACCTTTGACCTCAGTGATTTGCTTATGTAAACTTTCAACTTTGACCTCATTATCGGCGGTCTGTGTCTGTAGCGTCTGCTCCAAAGTGGTCAGTTTCTCTTGTATCATTTCCTGAAGTGAGAATAATGTGTATTAAATATGAAAAGGATTGCAGTAGTCTACATACGAAAGTATGTACCATGGTACTAACTTATCCATAAATTCACCAAAGTTTGGTAAGATCACCTAGGTTTGATAATATCACTAAGTTTTAGTAAGAATACCACAATTCTAAACTTGGACATGTACTGTGTTAAGTTATGAAGTAAGCTTTTAAATTGTTTTAAACCTTACCTTTTCCTGTTTTATCTGAATGATGACAGTCTCTGTTCCCTCTCCCGCTTCTATCTGTAATCAAATCATTCATCAAACAGTTAACATACCGTTTATTTATCTAACATTCAGTGTTTGAAAATATGAATAAGGTATTTACATTGTATATTGATTGGTGGTCTCGAAATACTGTGAATTCTCTAATTTTTGTGGGATTTTTAATTTTGTTGATTTCGTGGGTATTCTTCATTCACAAATTCATAGGTCCACGAAGTAATTACAAGTTTAATATGAAGCAATTTTCCATATGGGTGGGTACTGGTAATTCACAAATTCATGTCCTCACGAAATGGTGTGTTTTTCAGGAAACCACGAAATTTTGGCCCCATGAAAATATCTGATTTCACAGTATACTAGGTTATGGTAAAACATTATTTTACTTGACCTTGGCTATGAGGTCAGTCCTCTCAGTCTCCAGCCTGGTCAGTTCCTCTTTACTGGACGTCACCTGGTTCTCTAAGGAAGTGATCTTCTCTTCCCTGAGAGCAGATTAAAACAGATCTTTATAATTATATCTCGGTCAAAAAGTGACTGCAGAGTTGTTTTCTTTTTAGTGAATGATCATACCTGTCAACCCTGACCCAAACCAAAGTGTGAGATTTGGTCTTGGAAAGTGTGAGATTGGCATTTGAGAGTGTGAGATATTTTACGGCGTCGCGGCGTAACGTCGTTTTAGCAATCCTGAAGGGATTTCACACTATATATTTACTCTGTTAGTAATCAAGTTGACAGATATATCCAGGCAATTCTGGCATGGGTATTGAGGTGTATTGAATAACATTTTTTTTTATTTTTTTGCAAAATCGTGAGATGAGTGTGAGTACAACAATTTTAGACCCTAAAATCGTGACACACACGACCAAATCGTGAGAATTGACAGGTATGAATGATTTTATTTATACAAATTTCCCAAATATATCAATTAAGATAATATGAATATTTTACCAATCACAAAACTTATATATATCTGTTAAACTTTACTGATATGGGTTGGAAAGTGATGAACTTTCATTTTAATAAATTACATTGGTGGTGAAGTAATATGCTTGTTAGCATAGGTTAAGTAGTACTAATGAGAAAAAAATGGGTGATGAAAATTACATATAGTTACATCATTCTCACGAAACATGTGACTGAAAAGTACTATCAACTGATACAAGTCATAACCCATTTAATTTGACATATACTACATGATGTACTTGAAATGAAGGGATGTCATACTTTTAAGCCAGAGAAGCAGTGACCTACTTTGAATTGACTTTCCTCTGCTCCTCCTGTAGTAGGGACTCTTTCTCTCTCAAGGTCGTCTTCAGCTCATCATTAGCAGAACACTGAGGAGGGATAACTGACAGTTAAGTCTAGGTATACTGCATAGAGATAATATTTTATGAGCATCTTAATTTTGCTATGTTCAGCCTGAACACAACCATAACATTTTGAAACTTCCACAAATTAGTTTTTTGTGGAAACAAACTATATTCAACTATATTGAAATCAAAGGCAGTGAGAAGTGTATTGTGAAATAACAAGAGGCCCATGGGCCTTAACGGTCACCTGATATATTTATACAGAGAGTCAATTTTGTTTTTAACATGAA
>JAUMHH010007669.1:0-11253 GCA_032359455.1 Chlamys rubida
TAATGTACTGTAGATAACTGTAGATAAATCTAATGTACTGTAGATAACTGTAGATAAATCTAATGTACTGTAGATAAATTTACTATGCTCTAGATAAATCTGATTTGCTCAAGAAAATTGTTATGTACTCCAGATAATTCTAATGTATTAAAGATAAATCTTATGTAATGCATGTTGAAATATCTTTTACTCCAGTAAATCTAGTGCTCTCTAGATAAATATTGTGTCTTTAGATTGATCTTGTGTATTTCAGATAAATAATTGACTCTGTACAGATGCAATTGTGGTATGTTTTAGTGCAGTTTTCAAATGCTGTAAAGTCCATCTCTTGCAGAGTTACTCATGACTAGGCTCATGTGTATTACAGTAAGATGCCTTTGTTTACGAACAATTTCTTGTTTTATAACAGGTGCTTCTTTAGAACAAATCCACATTTTTGCCATAGCTCACATTCTCAGGAGGCCGGTTATTGTGTACGGCGTAAAGTATGTTAAAAGCTTTCGTGGGGAAACTATTGGACTCGCACGGTTCCAAGGTATGTCAGCTGTCAGCCTCAAAATAGATAAAAATTTGAACAGATTTGATAAAAATAGCCATTTATTAAGCCATTCCTTATTTATAGTGATTGAAACTTATGAGGGGTGAAAGTTTGATTTAGACCAGAGCAAACTAGACAAACTAGTTAATTATTTTGATGATAAAACTAGCCAATCTGGGTTCAAAATAATCCCATGTTTATTGTAAATAAAGAAAAAAAGCTGAACCATTTTAATTTACTCTGACACTGTTTTTCCATTCCTTTAATGAGTGTTTATGGGGAAAGGATCCATTATTTTCTCCTTAAAAACGGGAGAATGAGAATAGTTGTAATGGTATTTTTTAAATGAGATATATGGTAGTTACACATATATTCTTTTATGGTAGTTACACATATATTCTTTTATGGCATGTAATGCTAATGTTTTAGGTGTGTACCTACCTTTGCTGTGGGAGAGAGGGTTCTGCTGGAAGTCCCCTGTCACTTTGTCTTACACACGCGGCCACTTCTCAGCCCTTGTTCCCATGGAAATGACAACAGGTGATGTCATCGGGGCGGGAGCAGATATTGAAACCTCCGAGGAGGAACAGATGACTTACCTCCCTTTAGTTGATGTAGAAGGGAAATTGCTTACAGTGCATTTCTTAAGGACATCAGAGGTAAGTGTATAAAAAATCCATGGAGTATTCATTGTATGAACTAAGTCAGCAATATAAGCAAACATTATTTCAGTCACAACTATTTGTAAATATCAGTCACGTACATTGTACAAATATCTGAGTCAGCACTGTGTACAAATAAGTCAGTATATTTTGTACAAGCAGCTGAAGTCAGTATTTTGTACAGCAGCTGAAGTCAGTATTTTGTACAAGCAGCTGAAGTCAGTATTTTGTACAGCAGCTTAAGTCAGTATTGTACAGCAGCTGAAGTCAGTATTTTGTACAAGCAGCTGAAGTCAGTATTTTGTACAAGCAGCTAAAGTCAGTATTTTGTACAGCAGCTAAAGTCAGTATTTTGTACCACAAGCAGCTAAAGTCAGTATTTTGTACAAGCAGCTGAAGTCAGTATTTTGTACAAGCAGCTGAAGTCAGTATTTTGTATAGCAGCTGAAGTCAGTATTTTGTACAAGCAGCTAAAGTCAGTATTTTGTACAAGCAGCATAAGTCAGTATTTTGTACAAGCAGCATAAGTCAGTATTTCGTACAAGCAGCATAAGTCAGTATTTTGTACAGGCAGCTGAAGTCAGTATTTTGTACAAGCAGCATAAGTCAGTATTTTGTACAAGCAGCATAAGTCAGTATTTTGTACAAGCAGCTGAAGTCAGTATTTTGTACAGCAGCTGAAGTCAGTATTTTGTACAGCAGCTGAAGTCAGTATTTTGTACAAGCATCTGTGTCAAATTTGTTAACAAATATCAGCACTCTATATAAATGCGTTTAAATGTGATTTAGTTATATATACTTATTTAGAATGGAAACTCGTATTAAAGGTCATGATTAAAGGTCAATTTCCTTATGTTAGGCTACAATCCATGTTTTCGCACATCTATTGCCATCAATGTGTGTTGGTCAAACACATAGAATGTAAAGGAAAACAGAACTGACCAATGATATACACGTAAAACAGAACTGACCAATGATATACACGTATTGAGAAAGGTGATAAGTATTTGTTGTTTTGTAGTTCATGGATCACACTCCATGGGAAATTATAAGACCATGAATAAGATTACTTGGTAATTTTAGCTGTGTTTCTAACAGCATATTGTGTTTTTGTCGGTGTTGTTATCTCCCCATATATTAACAATGGTTTCTATTGTTTTTCTGTAACAGGTAGGTCGAGAGGAACCTCTGTTACGGGAATGGCTTGATGTCTCTGTTACAAAGGGTGGTAGTCTTGTGGCCCTTCAGAAAATAGGGAAGCGTCCACTACTGGTCAAGCGGATGTTAGAGGACTGGGTTGACCACTATCGCCAACAGTCACACTCGGCCGTACCCTCAGGGACTCCAGCCAGTCTGGCCTGCCAGAACTTCTCCAGTGACGGGGAAAGCGATCAGGAATAGTCTTTCATTATCACCAAATTTTACCATATGTTGGATGTTTTTTCACAAACCTTTTATTTTTCATTAACCAATTAATGTGTTGCTATTATATATATGATATAATAAAGGAGCCAACTACTTTTGATTCTAAACTTACTTAAGTTTCACATATCAGTTTTCTGTGGCTGTTTACAAAAACTACAATTGACAAAAAATGTAGGTGAACTATTCGCTGTTGACTTAAATCGGGTCTCAATTTTTCAATTTTTTTTTCAAAATTGCAATTGATAGACATTTTAAAGTCTTGATATACAGTTTATATTGAGTTGAAAT
Source organism: Chlamys rubida (assembly GCA_032359455.1). Lineage (NCBI taxonomy): Eukaryota > Metazoa > Mollusca > Bivalvia > Pectinida > Pectinidae > Chlamys > Chlamys rubida. Next base: position 2,914 of record JAUMHH010007669.1, read on the forward strand.
TGCGATTCCATTCCATTTCATAAATAATAAAGAAGTCAAGGTTGTGTTCATCTGAAGGACATGCTGTAGCTGGGAGATTTTCACTGCAATTTTACTTTCACCTTTTTTGTTGTCCATAACGAGGGCAAATTTATCACGACAGTGTTAATATGTACACAACATTATATACTTAGCAATAACATGTTAGGGGCGAAATTAACACTACATTAAAACAGATTTTACCAGTGAGGGACGAGAATTTGACTGGGTGATGGTTTCCCAGCATACAGTAATGGATCAAGCTTTACTAATAACGAATACCAGAATACATAGAATGTTAAATATTGTTGTAATTATCATGCAAATAATAATTAGTAATTAATATTTTAAAAAATATATATATGGTCACCAAAAGATTACTTCCTTTTAAGGACCCCTGTCCCACTGCACTGTTTTTTTTTCTCTCTCGCATATATACCGGTAGTACTCTCTCCTAATTTTGTTTTGGACATAACTGTAGCACAGTTGAGCAAGGTCACTTCTGTTGATGAGGTAACTCAGTCGGTTAGAATGAAAGTATAAAAAAAAGTCTGAAGTCCAGGGTTGGAATCCCAGTCAAGCACCACTAAATGTTTACACTCGTATAACTTTGTTGTTGGTTGTTTTGTTTATTTCTCTTTATTTTTTCCATGTAGCCCCGCAAGGTATGGCATTTCTTTCTGAAAAGTTTTATTTTAGCTATAGTCATGCCAGAAAAAAACAAGTTTCCAAGGCGTAGTTACAGCTTTTGGCAGTGGTATCCTTAACATTGTAACCAAAGCTTGATTGAATAGGTCCTGAATAAGGGAAGATTTTCCTCCTTTGGTTTCAATCTGAAAGATCAGGAATTTACAGCACACATATAATCTATATAAGCATGACCATATTTTAGTACATTGTGCTATGGTCAATTAAATGATGATGTACTCTGTAACAGTAAATGGTTAACGTAAACACCCAAGTATCAGTACAGGTGTACATTAATTTCAAAATCGTCATAAAATTTCCCCAAATACCTGAGTGTAATATAGTATAGTCGGTTATTCTTGCAGGTCTTCATTTTCCAAATTTTACTCAAAGTGAACAGATTGAATTTACACAAATAAAAATTTCACATTCTGGAGATAAGGAGTTTCTTAATTCCACAGATATTCCTGATGTCAACTTTCAAACACACAACAAATCCTGATGTTTGATAAAAAAACAGTGGCTGGTCTCAGTTTAACCCTTTTACCCCTATGTTACTTAAGTAGCCTCTACCATGCATTGATATGGATGTGTCCATTACGGTCTACAGTGGTGAAAGGGTTAATCATATAAATTAATCTATCCCCTGTTCCTACCTATGAACTGATCTCGGTGCTTTCGTACACCTGCCATAAAACTTGCAATATCTTTTCTTTCAAACAATCATATTTCATGTATGACCAGAATATTTAAGTTATCCTGCAGACGTGCTTGCTTGATACTTTACTGGTATACAAGATTTGTTAGTAGTTATAGGCTTATATCGCTAATAAATATTTACACGTCATATATTATTCCATGAATCAAACTTTCCCAATCATCTAAATACCCTACAAAAATAACCGGTTATACGTTATTACATTATTGGACAAAGCAGAAAGATTAATATTTGTTTCTTAAGTGAGGGTTTTTACACCCAGTCATGCATTTAAGATTGTAGTTCTGTGTTCTACATTCATACAGTCAATGTCAGGAGGTCTTAAAATAGGCTCCATTATCAACAAATGGTATTTTGTTACCTGGGTTATCATGATTTTCTCATGTCCACATATCAGACATTTAAAGGAACATGCAGTCACACTTTAATTCAGAGACCACCTTTGGTAAGTCCATTTAGTGGTCCTATATTTCAGGCGGTCTCTTAGTACAGGTTCAGTTACGGTAACATAAAATGGTTTCTTTATACCGGGAAATTTTCGGCCTGTCAAACTTTCGCCCTTTACGTATAAAATCCATATTAGCCCAGTGTTAATGTTGTCCCTCACGTTTAATAACTATATACACTTTGCTTCTTACTAATATTTGCTGTAATGATAAATCTGCCCTCAATATGAAGGCAAAACAGGGGGAAGTTATACTAGGTCTAACATTACCCGTTATATAGTAAACTGCAATGGGATGTTTTAAAACCGGTCTCTTCCACTGTCCTGTGTTTTTATACATTTATTAAGTAATCATGCGCTTACCCATAAAATTGAACTAGATACTCTACATAAACAAGCATTTAAGATGTAAAACTACATAGACTTATCAGAAGTTTACGATCTTGAATACGAAATAAAATATGTGATCTCATGATTTGGGGATATTAGTTTTATCTCCGGGTTTTATTTCTAGTTTTAAGAACATTTTATTTGGGTTATACATTGTATTGCTTATTGCTTTGGTTTTGTGCTGTGATATTTTCATATTTATGTGGTAAAATACTTATTTGCACAGTGTTTAATTGATACTTTTGAGACTAAAGTATGAAGCGTTATTTGACATATGTAATGTTCACTATTATTTTGCATATTCACTTCATTGCGTAAAATTGCAAAAATATTGCTGCCTTGAAAAATAATCTTATACACAGTATTGAAACATCACCTGTAGGTGGTTGTATCAAATTTAATAAGCTTAATATATAATCCTTCATCAAGTCCAGTTTTCAAGCTAATTACTTTACGACCCAGCTTAAGATTATTTTTATCCGATTTGTGAATCCCAGAACTTTTTTAACAGTTATATAAAAAAAAATTGTTATTCAAATTTAATTGTGATGCCTGAGAAAAAAAAGGAGCATCTATCGGGCAGTAATTGCCAACATGGTAATGCATTGTTATTTCAAATTTTTTATACATGACACTTAAAAAATCTGCAAAATCGGTAAGGAGTTCTATATATGAGTACGCTCTAAGACAATATAGCTGTACAATAGCAGATTTTAATTTTTAAATGCTTGTGGCATTTGTATGGGAACAGCACTACAAATTACAATACTATTCAGCCAATAGCAATGGAAGGAAGTTTTGGAAATATGTGGTTGTGAAAAGAGAACTACATTTAACAGTATTTTTGTTTATTTCAAAAACAGTTTGAAAAAAACATAAGTCCTAATTTCCTGACAAATCCAGGTTATTTTCGACATAAAACCCACAAGTTCTGTTGTTGCCCAACAAGTGATAACTTCTAAACTACATTAATATGTGAACTCAGCCAGGGTTCAATCAAGTTATTAAGCCCCTTTTGTTTCCAGCAACTTCATCTTCTGAACCATTGAAAGAAATTTAACCAAAATTAAATGGAAACACCCTTTGGTAATAGGGATTCATAATTGTACCCGGTACCTAAAATGGAACTGAAAACCCCCCCTCTCTCTCAAGGATTCTGGGGCATGGCCAAAAAGGGGACAAATTGGCCATTTAGTACTATAAAAAGTTCTCCTCTGGAAAAGACTAACGTCGAACCTGGAATTCTTATAGAGCACTGAAGTTATCTGTCTGGTATCCACTCTTGTTCTTGTTAATTCAGATATATTAACATTTATTCAATTTACATATACATGTATATATAGATCATGTGACCCACCTTGGACATTGTCACTCTGTACCAATTTTTTGTGGGTTTCAGCATTTATATACCGTATGTGACCCGAGAAACATACCAGACACTAAGAATTTTGAGAAAATTACAAAGATTGCAGAACCTTCCTTTTCTAAAACGAAATACTGTAGTTATAAAGGACACTTTTTCCTGTAGTTTGTGAATTAAGCTGAAGAAAAGGACCAAAAGACAGGATCGGGGGCACTAATACAGGATTGGGGCACTTAAAAGGGTGAATTTGTTTTGTATTACCTAAGCATTGATGTATTCATAAGGTGCTAATCTTTGAGCTTACAAATCTTGAAAAATTCTAATTATATGCTTCAAAGATTTGTAAAGCTAACCACAGCCAGACCTGACTACTATGGGGAAAATTTGCTTATTTTCTGGATGTGAATACATTTTGTATGTTAGGAATTTAACACTACCGAGCGAGAATTTCAGTGATAGAACGGTGTCCTTAATATTGAAATTTGTCATAGCATTCCAGGATGATCGGAATCCACTACAATTTAAAGGGACTGGGGTTGTTTGACATGAATCGCATTTTATTTTCTTGATAAATGTACAAATTTAAGAATAGGTTTAAAGTTATCCATTGGTTTAAGATAGATACCTGTATCAAATTTTCGTATACATGTGCACTTCAGGTATTGGCCAGCTTAACTACAATAATACCCTAGCCCTTTAGACTGAAAGGCATATGCTGCTATTTCTTTTAAAGACTTTTAAACGGTCCAAGTCGTAGTTGTATATTGCACAGAATATCAAAATAATTTACCATAAAAACTTTAATGTGTAATTTGCGCTAATTACATTGTAGACTATAAGTTTTTATCAGTTATTAGTTGCTGGCTTATTTTCAAAGCAAACTTACTTTCGAGATAGATATATTTTCTAATCAGGCTTAGTATCGAGATTTTAGCGTAGCTCCAATCAATTTTTTTTTTAGCTCAACCGAGTTGAAAACTTAACTGTCAGTAGGTTATCACACATAGAGGATAGAAACTTTCCGTAGGTAACTGTAGAAAGATACATTTTGTACAGCAGGGAAAGCGTTGAATATTCTTTCTTGGTTTGATGTGCTCATTTTGATGAGATCCCCCCCCCCCACCCCAAGTTACCTTGAAATAGTCTGACTAATGAAAAGTTTTTATACTGAGATAAAAAAAAGAAGGAAGATATTTAGCAAGTTCTGTAGGAGATTTATGAGCAATTTCTTTGATTTTTTTTTGAAAACTGAGGAGCATTCATGTTGTATTCAAAATCAATACACAGTAATGTATCACAATCATCACTACCTTTAAAAGACTCGAATTACTGTTAACCCTTTCAACACCATAGACCATAATTGACTCATCCATATCAATGCATGGTAGAGTCTACTAAAGTTACATAGGGGTGAAAGGGTTAAACACAGTTTAACATTATTAGGGGATTTTGAAAGTTGCATTTATTCTTAATTTTAAGCACATCAAAGTTATAGAATTAACGTTAAATATTGAAGAGTTGTTTTAAATTGATATATTCATAATGTTGTGAAAATGTAAGTGGATTCCGTCATACAATGTCTAGAGTTACAAATCTAAACGATTAATTGTTGTACGTAAATTGTTAACAAAATTACACTATTTTGTCCTTGCTCTGCTATGTATGTGGGAGGAAGGTGGCCACGATGGTTTGGTTAAAATGGAAATCTTTGATAGATTTTCCTGAAACCTTTCTTAAGCTCAAACTCAGATTCTTTGCTCAAGCTGAATTTCTTGTTCTAGTTTCTGGTGATCCGTGAATAAAAAAATCACATTTTTCAACATTTTTGGAAAGACTTCAATCTGTTTCACATGAGTCACAAGAAAGTTGGTTTGAGCACAGAATCCATGCAAGAGATGAGAAGAGTTTCATGAATATGGGCCAAGAACCTGGTTGATTGATAAATATGATAAGTTTTAAATATCATTTCGGAGAAATGATCGAAGGATGTAGTATGCTGCCTTACTGCAACATGTGTCCCCTTTAATTTCACTATGAGCAAATCTATAAAATACCTATCATGAATACTAAATTTGGATTTTTTTCACACATGATACAGACACTAATATAAGAATGCCTCTAACAAAAACACTCCAGTAATTATTATTCATAAAATGTGGTTAACTTAATTAACACATATAATTCAAGGGGAATAACTCTTTATGTAAATCTAATGAAAATCATGGGTATAATGTGTCGGGTAGCATGTAAATTTACGGTATGTGAAATTTATTATTTCATTAATTAACCTGGAAAAGTTGTTGCTGATTTTTTTAAACCAACAATGTATTAACGTTTGTGACTCCATTGTATCTGTGCATAGATAATGTAGGTACATTGTATGGTATCATTGTTATGATTTATTATGTTAAAAAAAATGACGACAACACTTTTTCTAAGTCACCTACGAGCACCGTGATATGTTTCAATTATGTGGTTTGATTTTTAATATGTTTATTGTAGTTCTTATTTAGTGTGACAGTGTGCAATTAATTTATCACTTTGTTTAAAAAGGGATAATTCTAGTATATATATAATTTCACCAATATCCCATTACCCTAGTATTTTGTTATTATGTGGAAGTGGTATGGCATTTTCACATGTTTCTATACCATATTTCAAGTTAAAAAAATAAAATCATGACATGAAAAAAAAACTTACACATATTTGTGAATAAAATATATTTGTGTTTGATATTTGAGTTGGTTTAATGTTTTTATAGGTGAGCTTATGCTGTACTGCGGCGTTCATCGTCTTTCCGTCAATTTTTCCTAAAAACGCTAGTAGTCCTGAACAGCTTAATGGATTTTGACTCAATTTGGCCTGAAGCATCCTCGGGCAAAGGGGACTAAATTTTGTATAAACAGAGGATGTGGCCCCTCAGGGTGCAAAGGGGCGGAGCCAAATAAGTTAAATTGAGGTTAATCTTTAAAATTCTTTTCCTTCAGTATGATTATATACATATCTTAACCAAATTTGGTCCAGAGCATCATTTGGTAAGGGGGACTCAATTTGTTTTAACAGAGCGTCTGGTCCCCCGGGAGCAAAGGGGTGGATCCAGTAGGAGGAACATTGTAATAAATGTTTATGCTGAGGGATTTTTTCCAAATTTTGTGTAGATCATCCTTGGGCAAAGGGGACTCAATTTGGTTTAAATGGAGGGTTGCTTTTAGCTGGCATTTTAAAATCCACCCCAATTCACGAGGGCAAAAGGAGGGAACTAATGAGGGACAGGTGTTGCTGAGAGACAAAGCCAATAATTGGAAATAGTTGCAGTATTATATGTTATAAGAACAATTTTCCATGGTGGCTTTATTATTCAGATGAGCGATATACAAGCCCTCTGGGCCTCTTGTTAATAAATGGAGGATGTGCCACCCCAAACTTTTACCAACTTTGGTGTAGAGCATCTTTTCCATCCTGTGAATGTTCCACAATCTTTAATCAAGAATTTTTAGCTCACCCAAGGGGGTGAGAGATTCTATAAGTCTCACACTTGGGTTGAGACGGGGGGGATTCCCCTATTCATACCAATTGTATGATGTCATGAATACAATGATGTCATGTCAACATAATGCATAAAGCCTGTAACATTAACATTACATTATGTGTATGATACACAATTGGTGAACAGGGTAAAACAATGCCTAGATTATGAAACAGTCTTCACTCCAAAATCTATTTAGCCTGAAAATTATTTCTCTTTTCTAATTTTGTGAAATTTTACAATTACAGTAATTATACATATCAATGTTAACAATTAGGTAAAATTGCATTTTGATATACATTATGTACAATGTAGCACTAAATAATTGGGTAACAACCAAATTTGAACTTTGGTGTCGACTATGTCATGATTCTGGGCCAAGGTGTCCTGGTAGTATGCCCATGAAATCAAAAAAGAAAATTCTGAAGAGGAGATAGTCAGTTTTTTAATTGGTCTCAAGAGTGTCCTGACCGGAATGGTAGGCCCAATAATTATTTTCAAATTGCATTAATTACGGTCATTTGAAAACATATAAACAAGCAAAAAATGTACGAAAATTGTTAACTTTCTATTAATTAACACGAAAAAAATAATATGATTTTATAACATGATGCAAAATAACTTACATGTAACTGCATGCACTTAGAAAACAAAATATCATATTGAACTGGAAAAAACAAAATATCATATTGAATTGGAAAAAACCCAGTACTGCTGTACAGTTTTGGTCAATAGATTACAGACACTGAAATTATTTTGTTCATAATTATTAATCGTAAAATATTCCGGAATTCTGGTCCAAGTTTTTTGGTCGTTTTCCCTTTTGTCATTTGTTGAAACTTCCGTTTCCGTGAAGGAGTCCTCAGGAGGAAAATGGCTCAGGCACCGCTAAGCGTACCGGCACTATATGCCGAATTGAAGAGATTTGGACAGAATCAGGAATTCGAAAGAGCACTGAAGATCGCAAACAAAAGTACTTATATTCATTTTTGACGTTTTTAAAATTCCCAAAATATCAATTTTACCGGTAAAACCAGATAAAGTCATGCTGGTGCCGATGTGGCAGTTCAGCATATGGAAAGTAAGACCCAGAAGTGCTTTTCTTCTTCTTTAGTGTACATGAACTCCGTCAAATTGACGATTACGTCCATGGTGCGGGGACTGCACAGAGGCGTGATTTTTAGTATATACAG
>JAUMHH010007680.1:0-25757 GCA_032359455.1 Chlamys rubida
GCGCTTCGGGGTGCTCCCTTCGGCAGCACATTTGATCATTGGGCTTACACATTGAAAACCTGTTTGTTACGCCCCTGGTTATGCAACATGCATGAAGATTATGATATTCTAAACAGAGACATAAGTACATTTATGTGTGAATAAATATAAAATTATTTATTTTACAACAATTATGAAACAAGTTATTACAACTTACATTAATCGCTCTTATTGCCCCAGGTGTTAACGCGCAGGGGTGTTAATGTGGGAGGAAATTGGAGTACCCGGAGAAACCCCTCATTTATTTGTAATCCAAGACCTATTGGTGGAATACTTACTTGCGTTTCAGCTTCTTTATGTTTCGTTGCAGCGCCTCGTGCTGCTTAGGATCAAATTCGGCAGGTGGGAGTGTGCCTGAGGTCTGTTCCTCTTCAAACTACACAAAAAATAGTGATATATATGTTAATTTACATACCGTTAATGACCAGCCTCGAGGGGACCAAACTATTATCCAAGGTCAGTCAAAGAGACAATAGGGGTATTTTGGTATAATAATTTCAACTACCAAATGTGTAAGATTTATTCCACCTAGACAGGGATTTGTTAACCCCTTCACCACTGTAGACCATAATGGACTCGTCCCGATCAATGCATGGCAGAGTCTACTAAAGTTACATAGGGTTGAAAGGGTTAACACCAAATTCTGGTGTAACAATGTCATGTGACAAAAACAATTCTCCTGTGTGTTTTGGATTTTTTTCAGTTTTTAAGTCGGATAAAACTAACATCCGTTTTTAAGTTGGGGGAAAAACTAACGGCATTTTGAAAACCAATTTTGATAGAAAGATATGATTTTTTTCTCTAACCCTGGACAGCGTTTTCCCTCACTTTTTCAAGTGTGAGATATCAGTATCTCTGCCTAGGGCCGCGACAAGGTATTCCCCAGTAAAAACAATTGCATGACATCACATAAACAATCCAACGACGTCATGTCAACAATGCATGAGCCTGTAATGTCAATATTTAATTATTTATATGACAGGATCAACAGGGTTAGAGAAAGCCTTGAGTTGACATGGGGAATCTCCACTCTCTGGGAAAAATTCTTAAGCTTCAAAACAATCAGAAAGCCTCGTATTTGGCATTCTAAGATCCTTCCCCCTCAGGTTGAGATTCCCCCATATCTACCCCAAGGGGTAAAAGGTTCTATCAACTCATTCACCCCTGAAAATTCATGATGAACTATTCCAATCTTTTAATTGGAAGAGTTCAAATGTGTTTTCAGGGCTGAATGAGTTAATCTCATCCAATTTAACAAGTTCCTTCGGCTCATATAAGGTACCTGGTTTTGGCCAAGTCGTAGACCGGAGTGCCCCACCATGTCAACCTCAGATATATCTGTAATGGTGACCGTGTGCTCGGGCAGTTCAGTCACTTCTGGTTTTCCTATGTCGTCGAGCTCAGGACCCTTCTGTTTTGATCTGCCTTTGAAGAAGAAGCTTTTCTCAATCATTTCTTTCCTCTGTGTAAAAGAAAAATTCAATTTAAGTCAAAAGTCAGAGTTAAACTTTGTCTGTGTAGTATAGTTAGAATGTAATAAGGTTGACCCACTTGTATTAAAATAAATGTAATATTCATCAATTATGGATCAGTTTTGTGACACATCCAAAGGGAGGCGCATAAAAAGATTGTGAAAAAAAGGAAGACATTGGCAGTGAGGTGACACTGCCTCATGACACTGTCGCTGTACAGTAAAAACCTTGATATAATGCCATTGTGTCAAATACTATTTTGAGATTTTACAGTTAAATGGTGGTCATGGTGCAGTGGATAGTACACGCGCCTTTCAGCAAGATTGCTGGGGTTCAATTCCCGGATTGGTTGCGAAAAGATATTGGGTCACTTGCTCGACTTTATGTGGGTTTTTCTCTAGGTTCTCTGGCTTCCTCCTACAGTAAGAATGTATATGCCTAACTTTACCTTTTTTTTTAACTCTTTTCTATCTTCTTTGAGTTGAACCACCTTTTCATCTTGAGCCTTCTTGCGTCTTTCATTTTTCCTTTTTCTAAAGCCCGTCAGGAATTCCCTAAAAATTAAGAAGATACACAATTAAAATATTAACTGAAATTCTCAAAGTCCAAAAGCTATATATAAGTAAATGGATACACACACCTGAGATTCAATTGACCATAACTGACCAATCTATTACATCATGTATAATGTTTTCAATTGTAATTGGACAGGGAAAGAGCAAGGCCAGATTGGGATTTGAACCCAGGACCTTAATTAACTCTAGAAGGATGCTCCTACCAAATACAATTTTAGTAGTCGCCAATAATCTCCATCCAGTCCAGTTCCTCTACATCTTTAGCAAATTATTCAATTTTGAAGACTCACAACACTTGATACCATATAAACATGTAGACAACTTCCATGGGAATAATGAGTTTTCTGCCAAATGTAACAGGAAAGGGAAAATACAACAGGACTGGAACTCAGGACCTCCAAATTCTATACTGATGATCAAAACAACTGAGCAACCTTGTCTCCTGCAACCTACCAGGTACAGTTCTGCTACAAAATTAAAAGATATGGTTGGTTTGATAAAACTTTCAAAACAAAACTGACACAGGAATTCAACATGAATTAATGTACACTAATTAGTACTCCTATAACATAAGAGGCCGCTGGTCGGCCTTTTTTCTATCGGATAGGATTTTGCATACACGGCGCCTGTCAAAAGTATCTCTCCGTGCACGTGTAAACCTCTAACACTGTTGGAGTACACTAGGTAATCAGATGCCGTAATTAACAATATTTTGTGTATGTAAACAATCCTTCTTACAAGGTTGACTCCCAACCTGTGAACCTTTGTCATGGATATATCAGGTCCAGTACACTCTGCCAATTGATCATAAGCTATATAGCTGTAAAGACCTATAATAGCTCTATTGACCTATCTGAAATAGGTCTTTTGAGCTATTTTTATGTGATTTTCCTTTTTTAAGGAAAACGAAACAAAGTCGCTTTTAAAAGAAGATTTTATCATTAGGTTTATAACAAAAGACATGAAATATAAGTATTCCTTTTAAAAAATAATGATGTAAAAAAAATCGGAAATTTTACATTTATGAAAATAAACATCAAAATGTATGCTTTTTGTAGTCAACATTACCATAAACCTTATTGTTTTATGCGACTTTAATTTAATGAAAATTGAAATCTAAGAAAATATAACTCAATACAGCTATAATTTATAGGCGAATATAGCAGACAAGCTATATAGGTCTTTATAGCTATATAGCTCAATCAGCAGAGTTTAATGGACCCGACATGTAAGAGTCTTGTTAACATGTTCTTCCAACACATACGCCAGAACTTTCCGTTGATTGACCTTGACATTAAGGAATTTCATAAAATCAGACAAGTCTTTTCCAGGATTTAAATAAACACAGTTAGGCCTTGTGTCTGTTTGTCAACAAACTACCAATGTGCTAAACATATGGACTTTAGGAAAAAACCAGAAGTTTAATTGTAAATGTTGCATTATTAACTGAACACTATACAAGTAGAAAACTTAAAAACGGCTTCATCATCAGACTTATCGACACATTCATATGTAGCTGCGTATCAGAAATAACCCTTGAATATAATCTTGTCAAAATTGATTTAACAGGTTCTGAAAATCTTTCAGGGTTTTCTGTTAAGAAATTATATATTAATATAGTTGCCATGTTGTCTATTTGCAATATTTTTACTACTTAAACAGATAAAACATCCATATTTTAGGCACACTACAACATATTTTCATTTAGTTGAGCTATGTGGTTGCTGTTAATTGTGTATGCTCAAGGATTGCAAAAATGAATGTTCTCATTCGTTAATATTTGTTAAATAAAAAAAGGGCACAACTTTTGTTAAAGTTTTGACTGCACAAAAAATGCAACATTGAAAATACTTTTTTTACAAATTGGAAAATGAATGGATATGACAGAAAAAAATTGTTTAAGTATTGATCAAAGTTTTGTAAAAATGCTTTTAAAGCTTTGTGCCTTTGAAGTTTTTATTACCTGGCCCATCTTGCAACAAAATTGCAGCTCAATCTAAAATCAAAGTTGTGGCCATAAGACACATGGTCTGTATGGAGGTATTTTTATTCTCCTTATTTTCTGGGCATAATAAGATGCCACCACATAATACTTTAAGCTCCCCAGGTAGTTCTGTTTAAGGAGGGACAGGATGGGAGGAGGGGGTGGGGGGCATTGTACAATGCGTTCTTTGAGCCGGCCCCTTTGAGCAAACCGGTTTCCCAGAAGTCTACTAACATTCCGATTGCGAACCGCCGATTCGTGGACGATTTCCTTCATTAATTATTCGAGACTAATGCAGTTAACTTAGTAATAATTAGATACATCAAAACTTTTCCATCACAGGGTACACACAAATGTAGCGTTTCCCTAGGTAAATTTTACAAAACTGATCAAACCGGCACCACCCTCCTTGACCTGTCAAGATACCTAAGGGTCCGGCGTCGATTTTTCGTGAAAAAAAATAATTCTGTGTTGAAAAACGACACATTTCACATCAGTATATGTTAATGTTACATGAATTCGTGAATATTTCAATAAAATGACCACAAACACTACTTGGATTGTCGGAATTTTGACAGCTACAGGAGCCACGTTGGCAGATTCAAGAAACCATGTTGACGTGTCTGACAGTTCGGCGATACTTACTGTACTGCGTCCGATAAAGTCCGTCCTAGGGTAAGTTTTCTTCCGTTTTAAGCTCCAATGTGACTGCTTGTCAGTCTGAAAAAGTAAAAATGGTTTTAAATATCTATACTAACAAGTTTTCAATCGACAGATATCACTTCAACAACATGTTTTTTACCTTCCACGAGAGGAACTAACAACTCGTTATGCATATACGCGATATCCTTGCGCGAGTCGATCGTCCACGTAAACACAATTTTGATTGGTCAATATTTTGACCAAAAGGTCAAAGGTTAATATATCATCCAGTAGTCGCCTTTCTCTGTAACTTTGACGTCGTGGATGTCGGAGGGACTATTTATTATCTTTTCTGTAATGTTGAGGAAGAATACGCATGTTTAGATGAAAACAACTTACTCTACGGCTTGTTTATGAATTATATTCATGATATATTATGAATGCAATAAGTTAAGGTCGAATCTCTAATCTCAGTTCGGTCATGTGTCAAGTGACGCGAAATGTGACGTAACGAATGAAGGTTAAAGGTCCAATCCCGAATATACCAACAAAAGTTTCCAGATTACGTCCCTTTGATCACATTCAGTCAGAGACGTATAGAAATAAAACTACTTCAAGTTATAGGCCTACTTATATTTAACTTTTCAAATATTTTATGAAGCCATTTTTATAAGACTTTTATTTTTGGCATACATCTTTCTTTCTCATTTGATAACTTTTTCGTCTTAAAGTGATTGGTTTAAACACAAGTTAAAAAAAAAACCGTTGTCATATTAACTTATTGCATTGCCTTAGTAAAAACACGGAATTAGATATTGCTATCTAAGTCCGTGGTAAAAATCACAAAATTTCTTCACTTTAATAACGTAAAACTCTCAATTCTTAAAATCATAATTATTTAGTTAAGGGTTATATTTCCTCAAACATAGTAATTTACGGAGATGTATATAGAAAATATACTGTTCGCTCTGTAGGACACTATATCGTTACCCGGCCATTATCATCAAAAACACATTTATGTTTAACGATAACGTGAAAAAATACTTATAATTGGTCGAAATAACTTCACAAAAATATATTTGAACAATTGTTATGTAAATGTAGCGATTTTTTTTATCTTTGCGAACTCATTTATAGCCAACATGAAATGAGTAAGCCTATGTTCGCAGGAAATAAATGGTTGCATGGTTGTTTGCATAAACATGTTTTTCAATATTACCCACTAACAGACAGTGTATTTAGGAGTTACCAATAGACACAACTTATTTCAACTAATTAACGAGCGCCTTTTCCTTACATACTCATGATTAATGTAGAAATTTACCATGTGAAAATTAAAAAAAGAAATTACACATATCATGTACCGGTAAATGTTCAAAGGCGGTTTTAATTTTGAACCAAAGAGTTTGATGGGTGTATTAGTAGCTGATAGATGAATTTGTTTATGTAGCGGAACTGGACTGGGTCGATTGTCGGCGACTTCTCCGTATAGGGGGCGGGTTCCTGGGTTCGAATCCAAGTCTGGCCGTTGCATTTCTCTTATAATGATTCTAATATCTGTGATATAAGCCTAAATTCCCAAATGTCTTTAAAATATAATTTCTTGATGTCCTCGTTCTAAAATTAGATGGTATTCATTTGTTACTTATATTAAAAAAATATTCAATTATGGAACAAGTTATATCATCTTATGTCAATCACTCTTGTTCCCGGGTGGAAGCGCGCGGGGGGTCTTAAAGAGGGAGGAAGCCGGAATACCCTGAGGAACGCCACGTGATCAGACTGGTGGCCAAATATCCTTTTTTGATTTAAACATATTGTATTGCCTTTAAATCAACAGGATTGGGCACAAGTCGTACAACTTATATAAACCCCTCCCTAAAATAAAACATCTGTATATACAATTTACACAACCATTTGGACATATCTATGAGAGAGAGAGAGAGAGAGGGAGAGAGAGAGAGATTTGTTTTTTCATAATGTGGACAATCTTTTCCGACACTGACGACAGATTCTGCTTGTACTATTGTCCATCACTCCCGTGCCTTGGTTTGCTTCCTCCTTGTCATTCCGTTCGTCCTTGCATATCCGTTTCTCTTGTGCCGTCAGCATCGGAAAAGATCGGTACAAAAACATTTAAACTTATATACAACCTGATTTTTAACTATAACAGAGAGAGATAGAAAGAAGGGAAGGGAGCGGAGTGGGTTAAAATCTGTTAGAATCATGAATATATTGCTGAGTATGCATGAAGATTAATTCATTTTCCTGCTCAGATAAATTTGTATCTCCAAAAAGGAGTAGATTAACGGTGAGAGGAATATATGCATTAAGTTCACGGAAGAGAGTTATTCTTTGTTCAGAATAAGTATTGCAGTTAAAAAGGAAATGATAGGTATCTTCATTAGGATAGCCACAGTGACAAGTTTGATCAGCAAGTTAAAAACAGCTGAGTAGCATATGCTAGTTTGACAACTGCATAAATCGTAAATGATCTGAACATGCTGAATAATAATACCCAAATACCATTTCCCGTTAAATCGGGGAATCAAACGCAGGCCGTCTTGGCGAAAGACGGGTATCAGGATTTTTTTTTTCGGCAAGAAATATTGAGTAGTTAGGAAACTATTTACACTGTGTTTTAAGGTTTTACATGACCAATTTATCCAATCTTTGAAAAGTTATAAAATTGTATAAACTACGAAATGTTTAAAAATGAGCTGAAACTGAAAAATTACCTATTACGGTAATGATAAATTTACTTTTGATTTTAATAACACAGAGTGTAAAGCGTCCTTAACCACTCAATATTTATATATCAATTTTGTTGCCATGGTAATCCGTCCTTGTTGGGCCCTTTTTAGGTATGAACTGTGGTAAGCCGCTGAAGTTTTAGAGTCTGCAGTGCCGTTGATTTTGAAGTTCCTGTGGTATTCTATCCAAAGCGCCAGAGAAAGGTAGTGTACCGAATGATGCGGATAAGAGAGATGTCATGTTACGCTGCTTTCTATGAAGGACTACAGCAAAGATGTTTCCGGTCACAATTTCGTTATGAATATGTGATCAATAAAATTAGTAAGGCAACAAATTGTCGATTGATCTGAAAGAGAAATTGAAGCTATGAAATGGCAAGGTTTTTGTTACCAGTTCTGAAAAGTTTTTCTATAACTTCAGCTTTGTGCAAAAATAAAAAACAAGTTGGCCAAAGGAGGGGCGCTGTTTTCCTATGACGATTTCTTATGATACCATAACTAACCCGTTTACAAATCAAATCGACATTAACTGATTTGTATGCGCTCGCAATTCGTGTATTGAGTTCTTTCCTGCTATAAACATTGCCCCTAAATTGGAAACTTAAGTTTAACATACAAGTCAATGGGTTGTCATGTAAATCAAGGTAAACCAAATGAAAGTAGGGCGGTCGAAAACCACTGGAAAGTAATTGTACCAAAACATTTGACATAAAATGGCGTGCTACTAAATCTTTATTGATTACAATTATATATATATATACTATAAAGAATAATACCATGTTTGTAAATTGCATCACATAAGGTTGTACGTGTATTTGTTATTATTTTACATACACAACAATTTGATTCCAATATATACAAATGTATAGACCATCACATAGTTTTAACACAATATCAGAGCGCGGAACAGCTGACAATAAACTGCCATGTCCACAGATCTGAACATATGTTGATAATGTCCAAGAGGAAAGTGCCCCTGCAGGTGGGGGATCGAGAAAAGAATACACCTGCTGTTACCCACTGTATGTATCGTAAGAGGTGACTAATGCGGGGAACCCCTGCAGAATTGGGGATTTGCTTTTGTGTCCTCTATTTGGTGACACAAAATCGACCAAAATAAATCTGCTGCACCCATTGCTTTGGGATATTTATCATTCTCCTAGCGCCTTGCTTGGCAATACCTCACTTCTGGATTTAATGTTGAGGGTTCGCACACGTGAGGAAGGCAATGGGTTCTGTTCCCAGGTCGGAACGTTCCAAAGTCCTTAAAAATAGTTGTTGTTATTCCCTGCTTAACGGTCAGCATTAAGGGGAATGGCAACAACTGGTTCACCCGTTGTCAGTATAATGTGAACGGACGGAATGCTGTGCTTGGGGTTCGACATGGTATTTCAGTGAGATAGCACTCTAAAGACGGCATCAGATCCGCGTTATCACAAAGAGGCAAATACACCAACACACCATGTCTCCGGCAAACATAAACACATGTACGCATACATACCACAAATTGAGGCACGTCCTTAAATGACCTTAGCTCTTAATAGGACGTTAAACAAAATCAAACCAAATCAAACCAAACCACGAGGAAAGAGTTTAATATATGTTTTATAACTTGTGTATAACCTATAAATTATGGTTAATATTATGTTTATACAGAATGTCTGCTCATTAAATATGGATGCTGTATTACAACTGTGTTAACACCAGTGTTTCCTCGTTTCGACCCTAAGCTCTGGTTTGTCGTACAAGGCTATACCTAGCACATACAGACCATGTATACACTCAACATAAACCAGTGCACGTATTCATGAAACTCGGAGATCATGCTTAAACAAAGATTTTGTGCTCAAGCCCAATTTCATGATGCGGTTATCAATCAATTTAACTTCACATCTTTTCAAAGATGTGAGGAATCCAGGAGAGACTTAGAGCATAATACTGTGGTGTGACTTATGACCATGTCACATGATTTAAGCGAGCTACAAGAAAGACGGTCTGTGCAAAGAAGTTACGATAATATTTTCACTTAAAATTCTCGTAAGTTTTTTGGTGAAAATGTGTACTGGTTTGTAGGACAAGGCGATACCTAGTACATATACATAGCATAAACCAAATTACTGTCATATTCAGTAAACGAAACACTCAATAATGAATGTATCATGTCACTGATATTTTTATATGTAAATCTAAACAAACGTCCGATGTAAAGGACCATAAAGGTCCTGTATCGGAAAATAAAGTTAAAGTTAAAGGGTAGGTAAAATGTTGGAAGCTATCAAAAGGTCTTTAAAGAACTATATGGACTTAGAACCAATCCT
This sequence comes from Chlamys rubida, assembly GCA_032359455.1. Lineage (NCBI taxonomy): Eukaryota > Metazoa > Mollusca > Bivalvia > Pectinida > Pectinidae > Chlamys > Chlamys rubida. Next base: position 9,784 of record JAUMHH010007680.1, read on the forward strand.
TGCAGAACACCATCGTTTTTGTCTATAAAATCAACAGCTTCAACTCTCCTTTATAAAGCTTTGAAATACGCTATTTTGATTACTTATTTTACAAAAAACAAACATACATTTGTAGATCAATATCTATTGTTATAATTATAATTGTATTACTACTGTTACAGTATTCATTTGTTGTAGTAATTTTATTCAACTAACATACCAGTATATATTCAACAAATCAATCAATACATACAACTAAATTCGTTTCTTTTTACAAATAATGATGAGGAGATGACAAACTATAGATAATCGGAATCCGGTTGCAGAAAGTAACATTGTCATATTGATTAACATGGAAGATGAAAAACCCTTTAAAATGCGTTTTTATCAGAAAGGCGACATTAATTGGAACACGAGAAAACTACATAAGTTATATTACTGGGACACCGAGTTAACGTATAATATCCCGACATGCATGACTGAAGTATCGTAGGAATATAAGTCAAGTCACTAAGAATTTAATGAGCAGAGAATTTCATGAGTTAATAAATTATATATAACGATCCTACTTGTGAAAGATATAACTATTGAAAAAATATATATTGATTTTCATTAAAAGACGTTAAGAAAAACTTAATTATGTATAATTATACGAGTATTGCACTTGAACACAACCTTAACACGCACGGCAGTTCCAGCATAACATCAAGCTTAGTCTAACATATGAAGTTGCCATTTTGTTTCACATTGTCATTATGTTCATCGAGAAAAGTAATATTCCACATCCGGTTCTGCGCAGAAAGTAACACACATCAAACAACAGGTTGAAAAGAGGAGTATCGTCACGGGAACGAGGCAGATTCCAATTGCAGTCAGAAACCATGCTATGGAAAAAGAAAAAAATATATATATTATAAAGCAGTTGATCCGTTATGTGGCCAGTTGAAAACAAATTCATAATTCAAATGGAATTTAAATTATTCAGAACCCCTGAAACAAATTTAAGAAATACATGTATTTGGAATATGCAGAACGTCTGAAATACTAAGAGAAAGACATCAAGTTGTTTTTTCTAGAATATACATCTGATCGACGTCAGGAATATATTAAAAAGGCCTATCAACCCCTCTCCTCGTATGGGTACCAAAGTCAGAATCACCTTAATAATAAAAATATATATATATATTACTGAAAGGTGAACAAAACTGCAATTTAATTTTGGGTTGTTTGTGTTTTACGTCCTATTTTAAACAGCTATGGTCATTGAAGGACGTGCCAGGTTTTGGTGGTGATGGAAAGCCGGAATTCCCGGAGAAAAACCACCGACCTACGGCCAGTACCTGGCGACTGCCCCACGTGATCTCGAACCCACGACCCAGTGGTGGAGGGCTAGTGGTAGCAGAATGTCAGACGCCTTAACCACTTGGCCACCGAGGACCCTCTGCAATTCAAACACGAAATCAAGAAGGATTTACAAGGATACACGGGAACAAGTACCAGGTTAATAAAACCAAGTCTTCTGAAAGGGCAAGTGTTGTCTGTTTCAAGACACCAGCCATGTGACTCTAGATCAAATTCAAACAATGTCACGTAGTCAAAGCGAGAACAGGGGCAGTGACAATGAAACAACAAGACACACTTAGGAGCAAAATTAAAAAAGTGATATCGTACATTGAGATCATGATGGTGACCATGGTCCAACACACCTGAGGCGGGACTACTTTAGTATATATGTGCTAAGGAATACCAAGCGTTTTCTGCACCACATAACCTCCTCAAATCTACACAAAATGTACGCCCTATTGTCATGTCATCTTCTTTACTTATGTACAGTTTTATATGTCTGAACTACTGCTTTTAAACTAACAATGACAGAACTTACTTGGAGGTGAATATAGTTTTTCTTTTTGAACATCAGTGATAAACACTTCAAGAAAATTTGAGGAAACGCCATAAGAATCGGAGCAGCAGAGTCTGACCCTGTAGTAATTGGATATCTCTTTGTAGTCGAAGGTAGCTTGTTCTGTCGTATACAGCTGGTAAGCTGAAAAACAAAACAAAAACATTACAACTTCTTGAAAGATGACGTAACACACACAGGAGACAGCACCACCAAATTTGGTAATACATACAGAATGCCAAAAATACATTACACTGCACCATACAACTGTTCTGTCCTTCTAGAACTCAATGGTGATGCTAGGGGCAAACAAAATTGGAAATCCTAATTGTCTGAACTGTGTTTGAAACAGGGGTGTGTGGGAGGGGTTCAGATGAGTAAAACTCCGTAATTTAAGTTAAATAATTTGTAAAGTATGTATAAGATGAACGAGCCAATACTCAAAAGAGATAACTGTGGCCTGTAATCTTTGATGCAAGAAACACATTGTCCTATTTGTGAGTAATAATAAAGAAAATCAAACACCAAATAGTATGTGGTACGTAGGTGAGTTTTTTTTTAAATGTACTAATTTTTACTCGGTGAACTAAACTCGTGTTAAGTGTTCCCGTACCACTGATACAACTACCACAATGCATTGGAAACATTTTTTTCCGACAGGACTATACATATGTTATATCACTTCCAAAAATAATCCCAGAAATTGCGAGAATTTTATGAAATTTATAAAGATAATATCAATAAAAATTAATCAAAAGTAGTTTAATGTGTGTAAAAAACAAACTAAACGGGACTTAACAAGAATTCGAATTCTGGACCTCCGAGCAGTAATTAACTCATTCACCCCTGAAGACACATTTGAACTCTTCCAATTCAAAGGCTAGAATAGTCCATTATGGAATTTCAGGGGTGAATGAGTTAACGTCGCTCTGACCAAATCATGGTCTTGCCGTTCTAGCGTCACTATATTCCCTCACAATATTACTTGTACTAATCATTCAATATTGTACACTTCCGTAATAAAAACCATGAACTAAAAATTTAATATAAAGCAAGTCCAGAACGAAATATAGAAGACGTTAACGTTACTGTATGTACGAAAAACTACAGTGGAATTAGTCGGTGTTTTGCCTGCAGAGGGACAGGGATACTTAAATGACACTCATATATTTCAGTATCACTGAAGCACAAAGTCCCCCAAAATGTCTGGAGTATAGGGTTCGACTGCAGGGACATACCATTATCTATAAACGCCAGTCTGAAGTTGGGCGACCAGGGCGTGACCTCAGACAGCGTGCAGCAAATGCTGTCGTTCTCGGAGTAGTCCACTACATCAAGCTCGTACAACAAGGACGGTGTCGACACGTCCTCAGCTATAGATATTTCCTCGGGCAAGTTTAGAAACGTCGGTGGCTGGATTGGGGAGAAAGATATTCAAAAATCAAATATACATATTACTCATGTGTTGTACACCCCGAGTGTATACAATGAGGTTTTATTATATTTAGCATTAGTTTCATAAAAGATCTTAAATTACGTTTTTGTTCAAACTTAGATATCCTCTTGTTTGTTTGTGTGGGGTTGCTGTTGTCTTGGTGATGTCCTTAACTGGATTGATCTGCCTTGGGTTTTTTCTTTACTACACCTAGCTTTGCCTCAAAAGCACAAAGAGCGCTGCTTAGTGGAGAGAAATGGTACCAATGCTGGTGATCCATTCTGGCTTATTTATTAGTATCAAAATGCATCATGCTCCAAAAGCTACATGATTCTCAATTCTAGATTTCCAATTTCATTTAAAAGTTATATACCATTTTACTTTGTGAATGATCATTTCATATTTTTGACAAGATAATTATAGATCGCAGGGTTTTTGAGGGAATTAGAACATCTTCAAAATTATTTTCAGTAATGTTCCAGAAAAGACATACAGATAAATAGATATTTTCCCTACTTTATAATAAAAAGTCCGGGAATCTAATCCCATAGTGATAGTATTTAAAAAAAATAGTAAATGGACAACCCATCCCAAATTCTCCGTTAGAATTACAACATAGGGCTCTGGTGCCTCTCTATCGTAATACCTTAGGGTGACATTGTTGTGTACTCGGGTATTTATCCTTTGTTTTCATGTTTAATAGTAATGAAATTATAGAAAGTTCATTTACCTGAATATCTCAATAATCTAATGGAGTTTGATTCAAATGATTCTACAGCACTTAAACATCTTACTCTATCTTTCAAACGCCCTTCTCTTACCGCATTGTATGTTGTTATTTCCAATGTTGTTGTGGCTGTGTTTGAACACATATCCCAGGATCTTAAAACAAGGGAAAATACGCTGTATTCCTTCGGCATACTGGACTTTGTTTGTATATGAATGTCATCTATAAAACAGAAATTGTTAAACGTAAATGAATAAATGGAACGTTATTTTTATTTGCTTTAAAATAATCTTACATAGCAGTTACGATGATTTTGTTGTATAAATATGCAATCCAAAACAAGCTCGCTCGGTTATTTGTGTTCTAAGAACTGATGTCTAATCATATGGATTATAAGACTCTTTCTTCCCTATCCTACACCCCTGGTCATGAAGGAGTATTTTTTGCTCATTCCAAATATCATAATCAGTTTTAAAACTACAATAAGGCGTCGGAATTTTCCCGATTTCGTGTCGTTAAGTCATTGTTATTCCATTGTGACGTCACAGGCTTGAAACGAGATGTAAGATAGAATTTTTCTTACACATTTTCTTACCCTGGACAGTTTTGTCAAATATGCCTAGGAATGAGAGAAACATTGATATTTTATCTTTAAGAAACTTACGTCAGATATCCCATGTAACGTAAATAATCAACGTAAGAGACAAAATAATCGAATATGTTAATACTTTAATATAACATAGATATAGATTACTGAATGTATAGCTACCAGCCTATAAGTTTTAGGGATAATTTTCCGGTTGCATCCTTTGTACTTGATAATCTCCCCCTACATTGAATCTTGGAAGCAAACATCCAAGATATCGAAAATATTAAAATCTCATATTCCCTTCACAAATGAATTATTCTAGAGATGAGGTTCAGAATAATATACAGTTGATTATCTTCGAAAATACGTAACTGTATGTAATAAGATTTATTACTGTATGTTATAATAAAATATCTTGCTGTATGTAATACAATATCAATATCTTACTGTATGTAATAAAATATCTTACTTGCAAACGTAGTATTGAGTTCGAAGAGTTCATGTGTGAATGAGTGTGTGAGGACATCGTCGACGTCTTCGTCTGTGATCCAGTACGGTAAGGCCCGTGTTCCTATTGGACTGAAGTCCTTTACTAGTGCCACAAACTCTGTTTGGTTTACATACGGCATTGTGTCTGAAAAGATAACATTTCAACAGCTCACATTGAGGTACTGCTAGTCCGCCTATAACAGTTTACTAGTATTGATATTAAAGTGTTTTCGAAATGTATTCTTCGAACTAATATGGCATTTAGCTTCACAGAAGGAAATTAACCTGGTACAATTATCTAGATATGCATATGCAGATTAAAACATGTTTAACATAAAAGAAACCAGGTCGGATAATAACTAAAAGACTATTTGACAGGTCAAGATCTCGTCCATGAACGGAAAGACATTTTTTATCAAACCACAAAATTAAATTAAACGAAGCTGAGAGAATAAATGTCTTGGCATATTCAAACAATCAGACAATAAATTTGAATTGTGTTAAAAAGTGAAAATCTTCAAAACAAATTATATCAAAAAGTCATTACACCACAAATTTTATCCGAAGATTAAATGTATCATTGTATGTATTTACTATGCCATCTTTGTAACATGCATTTTGTATTTAACAATAATCTGTAAAGCTTACGGAATAAACTAAACTTTAACTAAAATGAGTTTTTTTTCACCATCCCAAATACTCCAGTGGTAACGATCACTCACGCTCTCTAGAATATGTCATGATAAATTGAAGGCACGCTGCTAGCTATTTGATTGGTCTCAAGTAAAAAAGACCAATCGCTAGGCTGATGTATTTCCTCTGGCGATTACAGATCAAAGCATATCAATGTTTACGTTGAGTTATCGCGAGATTCTTTAAAGTACACCAAAGGATCAAACTAGCCTTCTTGTCTCATCCACAAGGTGGCGCACACCGAAAGATCGATTTTGTCATAACATATTCCAGGAGTGCAGAAAGCATAAGTGAGCGTAACCCCTGATATTGAGGATGGAGTTCCTTTACTTAAGGCCATACTTTCCCTGTGGATGAATTTAAGTAAAGAAAAACGGCCATTCCGATGTTTTGAGAAGCTAAAACTCTTAAACTTACTTGCGTGTGTGAAGAACCGTATTGCATAAGCTCGGTCAAGAATTTCAGGCAGACTTTCCCAGTCGAATACTTGTAATTTGGAGGGTCTGGTAGAAAATTGGGATTTGCGTGTTTTATTCGGACACATCTCACCACTACAATCTGCGTATGGTATCATGTTATCGCCTGGACAATACCTGTATTTTGTATAGAAAAGAGGATCTAACAGGAGTACTCAGTGCATCCTTTTGATGGACCGAACTTAACCCTTTCACCGCTATGTAACTTTAGTAGACTCTTCCATGCTTTGATATGGATGAGTCCATTATGGTCTAGGGTGGTTAAAGGGTTAAGGATCCCTGTTCCACTGCAGGCAACAACACGTGAGAATTCCATTCTGGGTTTTCTTCGCATATATAGTAACATCATTATGAATTCGTTTCAGGTATAATTGTAGCTGTATTGGTCTGGGATACTACCGTTGATCAGGTACTCCAGTTTGTTAAAGCGACCTAAGATGCTGTGCTCAACCCAAATTTCTTGTTGAGTTGAAAAACTATAAAAACATATTTTATCAATGATTTGGAAGAATTTTGGGGTGACTTAAACCCTAATACCGTATTTGGTGTTTTCACTTGACTTTATGACCGTGTCAAATGATTAAAGCGAAATTAAAAAAAATGGTTTAAGCACAGAATCCATGATTGAGCATAAAAACGATTTCATGAATAAAGGCCTTGGTCTGTTTCTTCAATTTTTACATTTAGAACGCTGTTAACAATTTTTTGTTGTTTAAGCCATTTTCATTGTGTTTTTGCCTAAGAATTTTCTTTTCTGTTCAGAAATATGTCCAAAGTAAAGGTATTTTTCGGCATTGGTACAGGGATCCTTAAGTGAGCTTATTACACTTCATATGGATTGGAAATTAGTTTATTTCACTTGAGCATATCATTTACTTATGAAAAATAGCACATTTTGTCACAAAAGCACATAATTTAAAAATCAAACAAAGAAACCAGTTTCATTGTGACTTCATAAAGTAATCTCCTTCTTACTCGTAACATCATCATGAGTGTTTTAAACGTACAAATATATAAAACGTTGCTTCAACACCCTATAACACTGTACATTGATTAAAAGTGTTGTTGATTATCTTATTCAAATCATGTCACTAACGTTACCTGCAGGAACAATCTAACATCTTCTCTCATACTTTCATTATTTATATATTCTGTCGCATTTATTTTCATTCTGACAATAAAGGCCTTTGGTGACACCATTACATACCATCCGATTTCATCTCCTTCTAAGACAGTGATTCGTTCGCCTGGCGGGAGTGTAAAATTTACCAATTGTCCAACTTGCGATTCTATTATAAGAACAAGTTTACTTTAGAAGCAAACAGTACATAGTATGTAACATACATCTTATCCATTATATATGATATTACTGTTTATTAAAATTGGATTACGACTGACAAATCACTTTACAGCCATTTGCCATTCTGTAATATTTGACCGGTGTCTCATTTAAACAAAGGCTTTTAATACAACAAAAAACTATATTCGGCCAAATGATCCAGTCTGATCTCTATTAATTAATGCTACACTGCCATTGGTTTTACTGTAAATTTAGCAGTTTTCTAATTTAATTTCCAATGAAATATACAATATACACCTACCGTTAACCATATATGTTACAGATGAAACCAGCAAGTACAAGCCGTTGGATTGTTTTCGCCATATTTGAAAGTCAATAAGTCCTGTTGTTATGGGAACGAATTCCCATGCTGATATCAACTCACAACAGGGAATATCCCAATTAATATCCAGTAGAATGTAGGCGTTCTCTGGTAATATACAAAATTATTAAAATAAAATATATTAATGGTTATATGAATTTTATGTTTTTTTACCGCCTAAACTTCAGATTAAAACTGTGACGTATATCTATGCATGCTATTATACTCAAGTATCTATAAGATAATAATACTATCATATTATGACGTCATATTACTGATATGACGTTATAAACAATGATATTGCAATAGGTAATTTTTTCATGTTATGTCTTGATAAAGTGCGGATTGTCTCGAAATTTGACAAATACCTTTGTCAGCATTGTCGCTATTACCTATTTGCTAATATACATTGTATTTATAAGCAACATGCATCCAACGCATATTTGTTTGTTTTGTTGGGATCCAGTGCCTATATTGGTTCATCCTTATTTCATTTCTTATAAGACTACTATATAATGGGTATTACTAGTCAACCATATTACGTATAACGGTTCATGATCACATTTGTTTAAATATTCCTTATTTCCTACCTTTACTGGTGTCATTGTAAATGCTTATATTCCTTGGGTCATCATATCCAGCATAGTGGTTTCCACATACTAAACAACAAAATAAAATTAGTTTATTTACAACATTGATTATATAATATATATAACACTTGGGTATCTACTTCTAATTGACAAATTTACCTCCAAAAAACTTTCGTATTCATGAAACCGTTGAAATGCTCAAACTGAGATTCTGTGCTCAAGCCCAATTTCTTGTTCTGGTGATAAATTATTTCAATTCCTCATTTTGTCTATGATTAAGGAGAAATGTTGGAGATATTCAAAGCCGAATACTGTTTTCAGTGTTTACAATTTACTTTTTGACCATGTCATATGAGTTAAGTAGGTTAGAAGAAAGTTGGCTTGAAAACACTAAAGCGATTTTGAGCATGAGAACGGTTTCATGAATAAGGGCCCTTGTGACCTCAATAAGGAAACAAGAAATACAGAAATAAGTAGTCTATTCATATTCAAAGAGAGAAATTCAATTAAAGAAAATAATTTTGAAATCATATTGATGTATTAGCATTCAGTGGTCGGAATTGTCCCTCATTCTTGTTGTCATGTTCTCATGCCCTGTATGACTGAACCGTTAAGCAATCAACTAACTAACTAATTTCAATGGCCAAACGCATTCCAATGAGTTCTTTGCTAGATTAGGAAATCCTTATATTATTTCACGCAGTAATTATCAGCTTCATGGTATCATGAAATAAGTACCAGGGCATGGTTCCTTCATGCATGACTTTGAATCATCTGGTGAGTCAGGGCAGTATAACCCAGGTGAGACAGTAGTGGGTTTGTCACAGGTACGCCTGCGTGTCCTTGTCCCTCCACCACAGGTGAGAGAACAGTAAGTCCATGCTTGCCACGTGTTCCATACACCGTCTCCTATCAACAAAAAAACGTCAGGTTAAAAGTATGAAAAATACAAAAAGGATTTTTATACCACATTTTTTGCCAAATAGTATTTCTGATAAAAGGATTAGTGGTCCTTATCTTGGAGATATAATATAGCAGCAGCTTATAATGGAGAGATATGAAACATAAACATGTGCGACTAGTGGGACTTAGGTAACGATAGATATGTAAATAGCGATCACTGGGGAGACACATGCAAGGCTTTAAGTCTATCTCATGGAAAAGATTATGTAACTTATTATCTTTACACATGATAGATAAATGACCTACTATTAGTGGTTCTTATCATGGACATACTTATACCAAACCAGTTGGCCTTACCAAAGACAAGTATATGTTCAACGATTGACATTTATGGCGAGACCAATACACTATTAGTGGTCTTCACCACGAGAGATAAATGCACGACTAAAGGTCCTTTTCATGAGGATACAAATGTACAATGAGTGGTCCTTACCAAGAAAAATAAATGAATTGACGAGAGGTCTATATCGAGAGACAAATGGCTGACTAGTGGGCCTTATGATGGAATGGTAGATGGATTTATATAAAATGTCAACACTTCTCTCACCTGTTTAGAGTAAATACTCTCGACGATATGCATTTGATCTCAACAATTTTCGATTTATTGTAATCTTTGACACGTAGCATATTGTCAGACTACCTCTTGTACACACCAAATACCAAAGGATTTTATCTTGATTTTGTAAAACATATGCAAGTGTTCTTATATATTGACATCACGCGTTGAAAAAAACAAATTCGAACAAATACACAACCTAAACAATGACAGGCGGAATAATAGAGTACAGAGTTTTAACATCTTTAATTAACCTACGTGCACAATATAGAGTTGCGTTCCCTTGTTTTACGTATCTCCAGCAGGGGTCTCCAAAATCGTCGCTGTTGAAACTAAAGGTGCAGTTTTCGTTGACGCCATGGCATAACGACGCGAGTTTCGTAGTGGCACTGGTATCGATACAGTCATTTACGTCGTTTCCGTAAAACGCAGACTCCACAAAAACGTAATACCCTTTCGGACAGACCATTTGGTAAATTGTATTGTCCTCCATATCGCCAGTATTATAGTCTGAAAATGCACAGCAACCTCGTCAACAATTAACACAATAAATGATATTTTTCGTTTTAAATACATTGTATTCGTTCTTTCTGATAAAGATAAATTCAAATCGATGTTTATCTATGAGATACATAAATGAAATAAATCATTTTCATATGTCAAGATGTATTTATATTATGTTGTTACATAATTATAACAAATAAATCAGCGACAATATAAAGACATTTTTTTCATTACAAGAAGTTTTCTTCTGTATATTCGCGTTTTGATATTTTAACCTGGTCGTGGGGCGGACCTTTTTTTTGCTTTGCAATGGTTCTGAAATCTATGTAATCAATATATCAAAATTTTACATAATTTATTTAAAAACATTCACGTGTGGATTTTTTCGCGCCAATATACGCGAATAATGCAAACATCCCACACGGCGAAATTTCTATATTTACAGTATTTATAGTAAGAATTTTTTTTCGAAAAGAAATTGTCGAGATTTCTTTTCTTTTTTTTCCATCAATTAAACCACAGCGTTATTACGGATATTTTTCTGATAACACGTTTACGACCACATACCGTCACATATAGGGAAATCAGGTATACAGTCGACTGTCTCCGATGCTTCTCCTGGACAGTCCAAGCCCTCTCCTACTTTGGAGGGGTTAGTACACTGCCGAACCCTAGTCTGAGTACCGGCAGCGTAGCAGGTAGTGCTACACACTGTCCAGTTTGACCATTCCGTCCAACCACCGTCCACTACAAGGACAAATGAACATAAAGACAACACAAACTGATTAACAATATATTACAGCAGCATAACAAATCAGTAGTTCCTTGGTAGGGTGAATATGTTTTACATGGCCTTCGTGTTTGAAGGGGAAATTAATACTGCAACATGCTACTTGAGGTAAATGTATTCAAAATAACCATAACATTGACATGAAAAAAATGAAATAAAATATGGTTTAAACTAAAATAACCATTAAACCAGCAACACATTAGTGAAATAGAATGCATGCTTTCACAATGCTTAAATTGCATAACCAATGGAAAAACTGTTTATTTACTCACGATTTTCACATAATATTCCGTAAAAGTCTCCAATGCATTCACAGTCATACGTCATGCCCCTGTCGTAACATGTCGCACCATTTGCACACGTCACCATACTACAGTGGTCCTCCATACCTTAACAACATACATGTAAGACATTTTTTATTTTTTTTAAATATCAATGTTTACTGTTTATTTATCACAATACATATATTGTCTATTTTTTTATCATAATTGTTAAGATGAATTAACAATGGAACCTTGTGAAACCAGATTTCTGAAAGTGAAATGTATAATTGCTGGACGCTTCTAGATAATTATAAACTTCATTGTCAGTTATCAGGAAAAGTTAATTCTAGCTTAACACTTGAAACATAGTCTCCACGATATATTAATTTGTGATTTAAACGTTCACTTTGTTTTGATAATTATACGAATAACGTCGTGATACTAATCACTTTACATATTTTCACAGTCTCTGCTTGTAAGGAAACAAAATCAATTCTCCAACTATTCACATTTTGTTTGACAAAATGCGGAATATTTTTGTCTTAAACATAATTACAACATGATTAGAAATATATTACCATATTTCACCTAGCGTAAACTTCTCTCTGTCCACAAACTTTTCAAAACGTGTAAATAACAAAACAGATGCGGATAACTTACCTACAGATATCACGAATACGTCTGCAATCGCCATATCTGTAACATGATAACACTCGTTTTCAGACTTTTAGAAACATTATATTTGCTGACCGATTCTAATCCATGGGAGTTGTATCTTGTGATATTTTTTATACTTATACATGGCAATTAATGCTATTGCCCCCAATCGTTTCTGTTTATAAAGTCATTTTTGCTATTGATACTATATAAAATATGTCAACACGTGACATGTACAGTTTGAACCAATGACATTATGGTATTCTAGATGGAAGCTTTATACTATAAATTACTGAAAAATAAACATTGCGTTACATCTGCAATTTAAACATTTGGTCGTACGCTATCAATGTAACCTCTGATTGATATGAAACCCTATTAAAAAAAGGATGTAAAACTGAAATTTTATTTCTTAATTTAAATAGTTGAGTCAGATTATGGAAAGGTAACACATCGAAATATACAAATCGACAATAGATATAAACAAAATCCGAACATTTAAGACGCCAAAACAACAGGAAAAACAAACATGGAACACCAACGACAGAGCCAGGTCAGCCGAAAGTATTTCCAGTATTATAGGTATCACTTTGAAGAAGTGTCCCTTCGGATATAGAAACAATGTTCGGCTATCATTTTTTTAAGACATTGTTAAACAGCCTATATTAATATAAGCTTTCTTTATTTTTTCAACTTATATCAATCACTCTTGTTGGCCCGGAAGTAAGTGCGGGGGAGAAAACCAACGTGGTCGGGCAGGTGACCCAATACCATTCCACGTCCGATCGAGGAATCGAACCCTGGCCGCCTTGATGAAAGCCAAGTGCTCTGTCCACTGCGCTACCCGACCATCAATCTGACCTGTTAAACAGCCTTTAGAAAGGTAAGATACACAGATGCTTACTTGTGTTAATTTCAAACCCGTTGTTGTTGTCCGAGTAGAGAGCGTAAGGTGTGGCTCGTCTCTGTTCCCAGTTACATCCTGATCCCGCCTCCATCACCCCAAACCACCCGGCATCAGTACCACAACCGTTATACTCGTACTCCAGGAAGAAGTAGCGCTGTAGGGCGTTATCTCTGCGGGAAAGTAATAAGTATGTTCACAGAATGTTATTATAGGTATTGATAACCATACTGTAAAGGATGTTTCAGAATATAAAAAGTATTACGTGATCAAACGTTAATGAAAAGTGTAACCGGCTCATACCAAGGCCAAAACTGATTGGAATTCATTAATAGTTTTATTAAAAAATAGTTTTTGTATGACTCATATGACCTGTAATCGAAATGCATTCAGCACATCCTCTTTTAAATGTTACTCATATTTGAGAGTATATACACGTTAGATAAATGTTTTCCAAATTATTCACAATACTACACGGTAGAGAATTATAGTTTCGTTTGAATACGTTGAGTTTTACTTCGATACGAAGTCACAAGATTGGAATGCATACATTGGTATGTACAGTTCTGTTTTATGCATATATAACTTCAACTAATTAAATCTAGTGATAACACGTATTCTAAACATGATTGAGATGTGAGTGTTATACCCTGGTATGCTGCAGTGGATCGTCGGGGTGTCCCTGTTCAGGTCTATGTAAGACGTATACATAATCCGGTCACAGTCGAACCAGCTGACCTTATCAGAACCGTGGGCATCAAACACGACGTAGGCCTGTTCTACACCGGACGTATAAAAAGAGACTCGTACCTTCAAAAAACAACATTAATATATATTGTGATGACATTAGGTGAGCTTTTGTGATAAAATTAAGTCATATTATAGCGTATGGATTCATTTCGCGTGTTTAAAGGCTAGTTCCTGTGGAATGTCGGTAGTATTTCATCATAGGCCCTATGATGGAAACGTAAAAGAATAAGTATAAACTACTTCATTCATCTTGAAAGATTAACGTAATACACACACACACACACACACACAGGTGATTGGACCTTTAAAATGTGGTAATAGATACAGACTGCCAAAAATGAGTTACGCTATATCATACAGCGGTTTCGCCATTCTAGAACGCATCGGTGATGCTTGGGACCAAAAAGATGGACATCCCAATTGGTCAATTGGACTTAAGAATGGGAGGCGCGTAAATCCCTTAATTTTAATCATTTCAAAATTTAAAGGGGTATTGGTCAATTTCAGTTGAAAAAACGAGTAAAAGTGCTTGAGGAGTACGCCATGGCAGACTTCATATTAACTTCAGTCAGGTATTCTATTAAAATATACTAACAGTTTGATAAGAAGCCTTTGTATTTTGGTACGCGCAAGGATTTAAGGATTTAATTAAAGATTTTCTGCTAATTAAAATGGCACACGCGATATTAATCATCACATGTACATAACATACAATCCTATTCTATTTCTATATCAAACTGATTATTTTAAATTATTGGAAAAAAGTTCGTTTTACTTACCGAATGAATATAGAAATTATTCCAGGAATCGACAACGCTAGATTTGAAGGACTTTGTTCCATATTGGAAAGATAATGCGTCCTTATCAAACTCATTCAGTGTGTAACCTTTTGTCCAAAGATCATATATACCATGGGCAGGTGATACTGATTGGTCAAGTGATACTTTCATAACTGGAAACCAGCCAATCACAAAAACTCCTAAAACGTCAGCTGCTGGGAAACCAGTGTTGTCCCAGTTACCACCTACAGAATATATATAATTTCAAAATTATCATAAAAAATCAAAGGTAAAACCCCCTCTCTATTTATGGAATAAAGAGATAACAAACAATAATTAAATCCCTCTCAAACTGAATATATCTTTCAATTCAATTGTTGATATTATGCTTGCAATTTAATGCCACCGAAACATATCAACAGTCGTTTCAAAAACCAGGCTAATGTCATTATGATTTATTATATTTATAAAACGTATTTTTGTACTCGATTTACATGTTTTAATACAGTCAATATAAAAGTAAATTTTCGTGATATGGAAATGCCTGCGTTTTTCGCGTTGAGTTTTTCAGCCCACAAACATGAACACGCGAATATTTATTTGTAGATTATACAGATTATAGATAAATATAAAATGTAAATTTCACTAATGACAAGGACAAGAGTCAACGGGAACATTTTCACACGCGCGAATTTCTACTTTTGTAGAACAGTGTGAGATAAGTTGGGCCATTTATTCCTTTGTACCTGACTCCAGCAGACCGGCATTCCCTGATGCGCTGTACAGAAAGTACGGTTTCTGTCTGACGTCACTATCAAATGAACACATTGGGGAACCTCCTGAGCTGTCCGCAACCATCATCCAGGCCCTGAACCCTGAACAGCTGCTGTCGTCATTCACTATCGCGAATGTGTTCATTCCATCTCTGTTATAAAAATGAAGGCATGACAGTTGCTGAAAGTCAGGTCAGAATCACGAGTTATCACTCTCGATACACATACTTTCTCTGCACTGCTAGAATATGTCGTGAAAAATTCGGAGACTCATTGCAAGCTTTTTGATTGGTTTCAGGGGGAAAACAAAATCTGATCAAACATTTGGCTTATACCTGTGATTACAGGGGAGTTACACCCAACGTCAGAGCCTATCATATTCACCGTTACGCCGCCATGCGATTCCTTTCATCTCCGATTGTCTACTGTTATCTTTCATAAAGGTGTCGCGTTAAAGCGACTAACGACGTATAAACGTGTTTTGTCCTGTAATTTT
>JAUMHH010007681.1:0-11252 GCA_032359455.1 Chlamys rubida
GATGTCACATATAAAAACATATCATTTACAAATACATTAAAAAGTAAGGGTCCTAAAATAGAACCCTGGGGTACCCCCTTCAGCACTTCCAGTATTTGGTATTACAGTATTCCCTAATGAAGACTACGAGCGTAGCTGTGAGCGCAATTGTATTGGTGTATTTTGCCTTGGATAGCATGCCACCATTTGAAGAAGGCAAACATTTAGATGACGTTAGGCTGCTTGAGGTACAGAAACTTCGAAACTGCAAAAACACTAATAGGGAATGCCATATCATGACCCGGTCTGAGGAACTGTTTGCACTCCCCGTTCATGAAGGGAATCTGTTTGGGAAGTTTTCTGGGCAAATCTTATGACTTTAGGTTCGCCAAGGAAACTACAAAAAAATAAGGAATACTATATTTGAGGAATTGTTTACAACTCCTTTTTATGATACTGGGAATCTATGCGGAAAGCCTTTGGGCGAATGCTAAAAGATTTTTCGGCTATTAAAACGTTTCATGGTGTTATCTTTGGTAAAAACCGAAGTCTGACTGGCGCCTGAATGCTGACCATTGACCTTCCCATATTGGGCCCTATCGGGGCACACTCTTTCTAATGTTTGAAGTTCGGATGATCATCAGAATCCTTGATTATGATTAGTTTAACTGATTATTACTTCTTGAACCCCTGTATGAATATTTACTAAACTTATGTAATACAATGTTTTAACATATAGATATGCACCTGCAAATACTGGATGCTTACATGGCTTAGGCAAAATACAGGTAACTAGAATTTGTAAACAGTCTTGATGATATTTAGTTTTGTTAATGATGAATTATGGCCACATTTAAACATTTAGCAAAAATAAAGGCAATATGATTCCTGTTTGAAAAACATATTTTAAAATGACTAATTGTCGTACGTATGAATCATAATGTGATAAAACTTATAAAAAATCTCTCTCATTATTTCATATTTATTTTGTGTAAGCATCGTAAGTAACTTATATATTAACTAAATTAATGTATGTCTGGTATGTTGACAAAACTTATATTTCTAATAGAACACGTGCTCTTAATTAATAACCTGTACTCCATCTAAGGATAAGAACCTACATATGACACATTGTCTTCAATGTGGCAATCACCAGCTGAAAAACACATTCGGTTGGATTGTCGATATGTTGTTGAAAGTTGTTATGTTATCAACTCATTATATCAATATTCCTTTTGCATTGGGGGCTTTTCATCGATCGCTGGACTTCAAACTCGCCAACTTTGTCTGCCTGAACCGTTTATCAAGGAATGCTCTAAGTCTATTGCTAGACCGCAAGAAAATAGCGACATCATTTTGACATCAGCTTCTTGTTGACATCAAAACGAAGCATCACGTGACATCATTTGCACGCGTAAACGAACAGCCTTCTCATTGGATGATATAGTAAACTTCGTCTAATAGGCACTTCACTAGTGCATCAAATTACAAATTCATATGGTAGAATAGATGTTATCATTAAATCGATTATCGAATGGCGAAACATATGACTGTTGGAAAACTAACGAACTCGGCACTGCGTTGGTATATATACTGAGTTTACACTTATCGCACCCTCGTTATGTTCTCCACAATAATATTCGCACATGTGTTGGCGATATCCAGGAACATATTTCGTTTTCAATGAATTTACTTGCATTCCTGTCGTTCTTTATACTGAGCCGATATAATAAACGCCTTTGAAACAAGAAAGAATTAAATCATCCACGTATAAATAGACAGCTGCCCGGACAGTAAAAAAATTAACATAATGGACGATTTAGAACTCTTAAATGCAGTATTTAAAAGAGTCTTCTGAATGGAAGGTTTTTACCTGTTCAATACAGTTGGCTTCATCAAAAAATTGTTGACGATACTGAAAGCTTTCACAAAATATCTCAAACAAGTCCTGTTTTGATGAACAATCATTTGAAGAGCACCAGCATCAAAACCAAGACTGTCACTCGTTAACTCGAATTTCCTTGATACCGTTTGTGTAAGTATCGCCAATGTAACAATATGGAAGGAACACACCATTACATCAATCCTATTCACAGTCTCATTAAAGCATTTCATTAACAGATATATCAATGTCGTCATACCAAATCACAAATGTATAAATATCATATTTATACATCAGAATGTCACATTGGAAGCGTATTGGAGATGGATACTGTAACAGCCAAATGAACAAGACGATCCAAACAATACAACAATTCTGACATTATATAGCTTACCGGTACACTCTACAGAGTTTAATGCTTAAAAATGCTTTATATGTCTCGTCGGCTAATTGTGTTGTCTTAATTTTCAAAACATCAACAAGTAAACACCAAGGTCAATTTGTTTTGGAAATATCGTTTTAATAACATACATTTGCTATTTACAAAACGATAAATAGAATGAAAGTCAGAATAAGTATACACCACCCCTTTCTCTCCGATTTGCCCGAGACTTTGACCCTTTACTTGACCGATGACAATAACGATCCCGGTCTTGGCCGATGAGCACCAATTCCAAACAGGTTTTGAACTCGCTATTGTGCACGGTGTAAATATCAATTCAAACCTGGGCCTCTAGGTTATTCAGATGGATTTTTTAAAAATGTTTCTGCATGTTTGACCCTGTGACCTTGACAGGCAGCCAAGGTAATATATTTGAGAAAACTTTTAGCACTCGATCCCAGTATACTACTTGCCAAAAAGCATGACCTTAGGTCCTCCATTTATTAAAAAGAAGTCGATTAAAGAAATAAATAAGCTGATGGATGTCATACGACACACCATACCATAAGCAGTTTTACGGCACTCTGTGCCAGGTTAGCAAATATTTAGTTGATTACATTTAATAACAACATACAAAGTGTTATAATAGTTAAAATTGTATGAGTGAAAGGTGATCAATGAAGAAGCATAAACATTTGATATACCTAGAACTGTTAAAGTGCAAATGCCATTTTATTTTCAATGTGATAACATACATTTAACTCATATGTTGCAACAAGAGTTTGACTGAATTACATGTCTCGCCTGCCCCCGCTTTGACCATCAACAGCAATAAGTTAGAATCAGAGCAAAATACAAAAACTGTCATGATAGCCATACTTTACTAATGTTGACTTATTTTCAAACTTTCAAATTCAAATCCAATTTAAATTGGAAATTAATTCAGAAAATATTTACTTAACTGTAAAACATCAAATGGGCTTAAAATAATTAAAAGTTTCAATGATTTTTTTTGGAAATAATGTCATTTAGAAAATCAGACTATATACATCATCCACAGCAGGTACTGAGGGGCAATTTAGAAGAAAAAAAGAACAACTTAACAAAGATGAAGATGCTTAAAAAGAAACTGTACAACGTAATACTCAGCATTTGAATCAAGTAATAAATTAGAAAACCAAAGAATTACGTTCAGTTGGTCCTGCACTCATACCTTTGGAGAAACAGAGCTAAACGCAAAACCATAACATTGATGAAGAAATTGGCGAAAAAGTTGGACCGTACAAACTAGGACCCACTTAGCAGCTGATGTTTTAAATACGATGAACTGTCTAGAATGTATTTATGGTGTACTTTAGTAGGTGTAGGACTTATTTATTTACATATATATTGACATCTGTGTTGCAGTGCCTCTAGATAACAGTATCAACTCAAAATGTTTTTATGATTCAATAAAAGCAAGTATGTAGTAATATAATTGCATGACCTCTGACCCCCCCCCCCCCCCTCCCGTCAAAAAAAAAAAAAAAAACAAAAAACACACACACAAATAAAGAGAGACTGTTTATCAACGGCTAAAAAACATTTTATCAATCCTTTTTCTGAAATTATCAAAAAGAAATCACCCTGTTTAAAGAAATTTAAGTCCGCGTATTCAGCGTCTAAAATCAGTCGTGTGCGAACTCCAGCCACAGACATTTGTAACGAACCTCTGTGCTCCAGCCAATATGTCTGACAGCGACGTCAGGGACGTGTCCCTAGATTATGGAATGACTGTGGTTTTGAATCAAAGCACATCATGTTTATATCGGGCAACCGAAGCGTGTCTGCTATAAGATCCTATAATCACAACAGAATATTTTGCTGCCCTTTACACTAGCGTCCGTTGCAGGTGGCGAAGCAGGTCAAATCGTCCTGGCTCGTGGCAAGTCCCCTCAGCGACAGTAGGCCTAACACATGCCGAATGCTCAAACGATGAGCTAGTCCTGTTGACACAGGTCGATCGACACAAGAATTCAGTCAACAGCATATTTCAAATCGTCATCTGGTTTCTTTGGAAACTAAACATTTCACGGATGCACTTTCAATTTCCATTAACCCATCTTGTTGACAGTCCAACCGCTTCGTGGCCTGATGAGCGTAGCCGCTGCACAACCGTTGTATTTGTGTTTCGAATTAAGATATATTGTCAATTTTTAAGTGGCAGCAGAAGTTATACTTCTTTAGTCCTTCGAAAGTGGTTGAAATAAAAACTCCTATTGTCCGACCATGGGAAGAGGTCTTACGCTCAATGTCTACACCAAGTGGCAGCAGACTTCAATACTCTCATTCTCCAACCACAGTGGCAAATATGTTATACTTCAGTGGTCCTTCGAAATAGGTAGAAATTATAATCCCATTGTCCGACCAGGTGGCAGTAGTTATATTCCCATTGTCCACACCATATGGCAGCAGAATGTACTGGTGCACGTCTATGGTCCAACCACAGCAGTGGCAAACGTTACACTCACATTGTCTACCACCTAGCTGCAGCAGATGCTTTTCTTTAGTCCACAAATGACAGCAGAAGGTTTACTCCCAATATTCACTGTCAGTGGCAGAAAACTTTATACCAACATTCGATCCCTAGTAGCAGCAGTGTTATTATCATTGTTCTCCGTAACAGTGGCACTAATGCTACTAATGGCCACCCGTAGTGGCAGCAAGAAGTTATACATCGATGGGACAATCCTAGTGGTTACAGAAGTTACACTTCCATTGTTCACCCCAAGTGGCAAAAGAAGTTATGTCTTCATTATCTATTCCCAGTGGCAACAAAGCTATATTTCCATGGTCCACCCATATTGGTGCGAGAGAATAACTTAATGGTTCACCACAGGACGCAGAAGAACGTTTTATTCCATTGTTCTCCCCAAGTGGCAAAAGAACTTATACTTCCACAGCACATATCAGGTGGCAGCAGAAGTTATACATGTTCTTCAATGGCAATTTTTAGTGGAAGCAGACGTTGTATTCCCATTGTACACTCCAGTTGTACTCCCGTGGTATCTGAAGGCAGCCGAAGTTAACTACTATTGTCCACCCAAACAGACACTAGAGGCTAAAATAAGCTTCGGATCGAAAGTTCATGTAAGTAAGTTAATGTTAAATGTCTTCCAGGTTCCTTTCCCTTAGTTCAAACTGAATTTCCTCGTGGTATGTTCTGTCAGTTCCTAGAAATTAATTGCTCCCTGGCAGCCAACCTCCATATTACATCCATGTGATCATGTAAATCCATCCGATATTGCCATGTGTATTAAAAAGAAATCCTTTCCGACAGAAAAAGTTGAGTCAGACATATGACTAGGTTAGTCGTTTGACCATCATCTTACACTTCTGTAATGGAGGCGTTTCTCGATCAGAGTAGAATGATTTCCACGTCATGGAAGTTTCGTCATCATTGCCAATATCTTCAACATATAGGCCAAACAAGTTGCACGAATGGCACCAACCGTACCACCACGCCCCCTTATAACGATTGCTACAACTAAAAGGTGCATTGTCATTGTCACGGTCGAACGTAGAGAAAACCTTCCCGCTGTGGTACGAAATCGAATTTTCTGGAACAAGATAATCATTTACGGTGGATATTAAACATATATTCTGATTAAAGTTAATTCTATTAAAAACAACACAAAGAGAATAAGTTAAGAATGTGTTCATGCATAATAAGTTACAGTTCAGTTTAATTATGCATGGTTCTGCACCAAGTTATGACGAAGACAACAACTAAAATACAAAAATTATTAATTTTACAACGATTATGAAACTAGATTTTCCGATATTCATTTATCAGCCTTGTTGGTCAAAATGGATAAAAACGCATCATGACACCCACCACCAGTGACCACATGAGCAAGCTACAGAGGCAGGGTCATTTTTCTATGATACCCCGAGACTTATCTTTATGGCGTCAATTTTGTTATGATAAAATGTTTTACCGGTGAGTAACGTAGAATCTGATCTCCAAGACATTGACGATTAACCTACATCAAAGATATTTAGTATCAATCCCTACAACGTTGCTTGATAATGCTTTGTAAGGTTTGCCATTACGACTATTTAACCTTTGACTTTAATTTCGTAATCGCATACCATTCAATACGACTGCCTGAAAGTAATATTGTTTCACTATTCACAAACAAAACTAATGGGGAACCACAGGGATTTGAGAAAGATTTGTTCCATGTTTCCTGTGACCTGCAGAATATTTTACACTCAAAACACGTTTGTTGATATTTTGTTTATTTTGTTTATTTTTATTAAGTTTTCATAAAAGTCCCAAAAGACGTACTTTTGTTATATTTTTAAATGATTTTTCAAAGTTGAAGTCATGCCGGAAAAATAAATTGGCAGTGGTGTGGGGACCTTCAACTGAGAATGCAAGTGGTGTGGGGACCTTCAACTGAGAATACAAGGGGTGTGTCTCGTTATTTCATGTATGTTGCTCTTCCGATTGAGGAGAAAGGTTATACCAAATTAAAAGGGAAATACAACATGTCCTGTCTTTACCAAAATATACTTACCTAATGTACCACCGGAGTATTGCAGTGTCAACATGTACTTCTCTGCCTCAGATCCTATATCAAATGTTGTATAATCTGCGTACTTGACATCCCCTGACCAACTCTCCAACGTGATGCGCAGGGCTTGTCCCAACTCCAACAGGCTTCTAATTGGTTCCATTCCTAGTAACGGAAAACTGTTCTATTCACCTCTTGTGCATATGTTTTACTGTCTTCGGAACAAACAAATTCCAATAGGTTTTTGTATACCTTTGCATGAAATAATCCAGCAGTTATAAACAACCTACAAACGTTTGCCCATCAGTATATATATCTCTCCTCATATGAGTATGAAAACCTAAATACATCAGTATAAATACCCCCTGTTCAGTATGAATATCGCACCATTTTAATGTTACTGTCTCACCACACCGGTAAAACACCTCACCACATCAGTATAAATACATCGGCACATTAGTATAAATACCTCGACACATCAGTATAAATAACTAAACACATCACAATAATTGCTTCTGCTCAAAAATATAAATATCTGGACACATCAGTACCAATACCTTGACACACCAATACACTTACTTCGGCACTTGCACCGTATATGCCAAGGCCTATCAGAGCAGATCAGGATGAATTACATAGCAAAACCACAAAGTTGATATATATATACCTAGCCAGAATTCTCCATGTAGATATCCAAATCCATCTTTGTACTCTGCCCAGGAGCGCATGAAGTCAACGCTTCCGTCATATCTGTTTTGAATCACCTGTTTGTTATAAGGTATAGTTGAATTAACTTGTACAAACAAAAAAAGAAATAAAAACGACTAATTGTTTTCATAATGGCTTTTCTTTTCTCATCATCTGAGATCCCTAAATCTTTTATTTCCACCAGATGTAAAAGAATGGGCTAACATTACAGATACAATGCTTTATTTCGGCCGCCATTTTATAATCGATCGTGCGTCATTATCTACCGATGTCATTAAATAGTTACATTACAGACAACGCTCTTTAAAAACCAGTTTCATGAGAATAAATAATATTATTGATTAAGTAATCGTTTGTGATATCAGTTTTATTCATCCTGTCAGTCTAGCGGGATTTCCGGTCATATGGGTACCAGGTAATTGTGACAGCCGTTTGCTTTTTGTTTGTCCATCTTATTTCATGATAATGGGAAATGTTGAATTGGTATTCAGTTGTAACATATGAAATATTCTCTTACCGTCCACGGTCCTCCAGGAGTGCCCATATCACAGTAGACGTCAAAGGTTGTCCCTGTTACCGGGGTAACGGTAAACACCCCCGAACAATAGCTTAAACCCACGTCGTTACAGTCTGCCCAGCCTTTGAACAGAAAATAGAAAACGTTGTTTAAAGAACACTTGATCAAAACTGAAAGAGAGAAACGAGCTAAATGATCCGATAATAGTAGCACATAATACAAAAACAATGGCGGACTGCGTTAACAATGAAGTAGCTTTATTAAAAATAACCACCTTCAATCTGTAAATTTCGTATCGGTGTCTTTGTATACTGTTGTACTATTTCAATGAACATAAATATATACTAGGCATTAATCATCAAGCACCCTAATCACAAACAAGACTTACAATATATGGAACAGAGATGGAAGTAAAGGGAATTGAAGTGAAAAACATAAACAACCAAAACAAGAGAATATAACAAAATATGCAAGAAAATAGTCATTGGTGCCCACAACAAAAAATCCCGATAATTTATTCGGTAATTAGATCATTATCTCACGCATATTACCAGTGAAAGTAACTCGAGGATAATCACCAGAATAAAAAAGCATTGTGCTTTGAATTGAAATCAATCTCAAGACCAGGGCACAACTAACAAATCGTCGAGATGTGGTTTGAAGTGGACCGAGACGCAAAAACGTTTCGTACTCAATATTGCATGCATCAATTTCTTACTGTTATTGCCTAACGACACGACATATCACAATCAGGCATTGTGGGACACATAAAGGCAAGCAGCATTAATATTTAATATCAGCCTATCAGATCTTCGCAGTCTCATAACTAAGTGTGAGATTGACAGAGAATCAAACTTGAACGTGGGATATTCGTAGAACATCTACCCGACAAGTTTCGTTGAAATCCGAGTTTCTTTTAAAGAAACATATCTGTAAAAACATCAAAGATGACATTGATACAACAAATTCTTTCTAGGATACCATGAAAATTAAAGCATTCCTTTACGACTTTTTGCACTGAAAACTCTCCAGGTGTCATAACAAAATATCGTTCAGATCCGAATCAAAATCAAGTAGTTATGATAGGAAGTTCCATGAAATCAACATAATAATATATAACAATATGTTTTATGATAAATCAAAAGCGAGTATTGTGTACGAAAGCTCTCCTACGTTTGTTTTGCGAGTTGATCCATGCACCTCCTACAACCCTGGCAGTTTTCAACAAATCATTTATTGATCACGCATACTTCAGTGAAATACTGGCATGCAAACATGGTTGATAACGCATACTTCAGTGAAATACTGGCATACAAACATGGTTGGGATACAATGGTATTTAGCCTTGGCAGGAGATCCCAGAGGGTTTTGATGCCCACCATCGTAAAGATACTCATTACCTATATGCAACTTTTCTCGTTTCTCTTCTTTTTGCTAGACTGAAAATCCTGTCAACAGTAAATGCATCTTGTGGTTACTTTTGATTTCGATTTCATACAGATGGGTTTTTGAGTGTCCCTTAAATTCCTTTCAAAGTGAGGTCTTGTTCACTTCTTGAGGAAAAGAGTTATCAGACTTCATTTTCCAAATCGAAGCTGGGTACCTAACTGACTACCATTCTCTTTTTTCTGATCAGTTTTAAAATAGAATATGCACACTATGGACAAAGAGGAACCTGCATAAGACGTTAGAGAAATATTGTCAAGTACTTCGTACAAAAATAGTTTTCACAAACTTGAACTGTTTAAACAAAAAAGGCTGCCTAGTGGCCATCTTGATTTACCAATTAGTCTCAAAATAAAACATGAACAATCACAGTCAATGGGGAAACTACATATGAACTATGAGAAAGATCTGTCGAGTACTGCAAATCAGTCTCAAAATGATACATCAACAACTACCCGAGTTCTTGATGTGGGGATGTGATTTGGATTCGACTTAGATTTACATGGCGGGTTGCATCGATGAACACTTCATATTCTCCTTGTACTTTTTCAAGGGTCTCCATGAAAGGATTTCCTTTGTTCATGTTGCCCTATAGTTTTATTGATTTAGTTTTTGTTGACACTTCGGGTTTCTTATGTTGTTGATTAGCATGATAGAATAATCAATTTGCATCATCAGAAAGACTATATTTGTTCACGAATACTACCAGTAAAATATATCTCTTGGGGTTAATAACAAGAATAAAAGAAACATTGCACTTTAAATTGAAATCGGCACATCTCTCAATAGAAATCTCAAGGCAAGGGCACAGATAACAAACCGTCGAGCTGGGATTTGAAGTGGACCGAAGCGCAAAAACATTGCGTATTCCATATTGTATGTATCAATTTGTATTTCAAATTAGACGTTGTGATATGTTTAAAAGAGACACGAGGGACTCAATACTCGGGAATTGTATTGCCTTATGACATGACATAAAACAATTAGGTAAGCAAGTTAACATTTAGTACGAAAAATATTGGGGACAACTTTGAATAGAATGTTTATTCCTCTTTTTCACTTTAGTATATCTTTATGTCGCTAAAGATATCTCTTGCAATTTAAAGAAGATCATATTAACTTAAAATGAACACTTTAAATGAATTAAATATATCTTTAAACGTGATACACATTTTTCAATGATCGTTAAGAAATATACATATCAATGAAAAAAATGAGGATGCATTTGAAATAGTTATATTTTGGAATGAGTTAACGAAATATGTGACTGAATTAAATGGATATTTGTTTCGTTTTCTTTGACAGCTTATGTTGGATATGTTTAAAAGTATTAGAGATACATCATACAATGGGGATTAATGATTAAATTAATCGAGGTAACTCGATTGCTTTATGAGATATTTTATTAAGATATTAAACGTTTAGTTAGCTTACCACACTTGAACTTTTGACACTAAGTTCAGAGATCCTTAAATAGGTTCTGTTGACTATGAATCAAATGCACCATTTATTAATACCATTATCTATACTAGCGGAACAAAGAAACTGTGCATGCCTAAAATGTGTTATAAAAATAAATGTGTATGACGTAGAACAACAACGTTTTCAGGGACAATTTATTTGTTATTTATTAACAGTTGCATTCCATTTTCCACGTTATGAAATTGATAAGTTCCGCTCAGGAGTGACGTAAACACAACAGGGGTCAATACTGAGTTCACAAAGTTAATACCTCGTATGTCCACCGTTTGCCTGAATGCAAGCCTGGCAACGTCG
>JAUMHH010007692.1:0-11252 GCA_032359455.1 Chlamys rubida
TA
Organism: Chlamys rubida; assembly: GCA_032359455.1. NCBI lineage: Eukaryota > Metazoa > Mollusca > Bivalvia > Pectinida > Pectinidae > Chlamys > Chlamys rubida. The sequence continues at coordinate 3 of JAUMHH010007692.1, forward strand.
TTTTGCCTTCAAGCTACTTTGTAGTTACAATTGTGCAAATAAAGATTTGAATTTGAATTTGAATTTGATAATAAATATCAATATGAAAGATTACATATATATTTATAGCGGAGGTAACAAGTTGTCTTTTGTCAATTGAACATTGACATGGTAGCATGTCTACTAGTATATAAAATATTTTTCAACATTATAATCATCGCAATTTTTTTTTTTTTTTGCCAATTCGGTGTTCATCGGTTAAGTCTCAAAAGGTTTAAGCAGACCTGCAATAAAGACATCAATACATTTCGTCATTCCACCATTACCTGAAATAGGATCGAAATGAAAACAAGATGCATTTTAATTAGTCCTCACCACCTATTCTCAATATTAACTTGTTAAACATTCTCTATTCGAAAAAAATGCAGATATCATATTCCTCATTCACATCATTGGAGAAAACATCCAACCGACACCGATCGATTCGGAAAAAGAACTCTCCATTAATGGAGGTACTTACAGGTCGTTGTTGAGGGATATATAACTCTTTCGCCTGTTGGTTGACACATCAAATTAGTTACACGGTTAGAGCAATAGTCATATTTTCTAAATGTTATGAGTAAGACAAACACCAACAAATGATGAATATGTTTTTGAACGCAGAAACAATACCAAAGAATTACAAAAAAACATATGATTAAGTATGTTGAAAATACAACCAAACACTTATACCAAACATCTAGTGTTAGTATGTTAACGACAAAAGAGACCTCGGACGTTGGACATATAACAACATTTTCATTTAGAATAGTTTAGTAAAAAGCGACATTAAACGACAAAGTGATCCTGATAATATAAGCTAGTAAATGTGTATATATATATTATATAGAAGTTAGGAAGCCTTTATGCACTGTGCTCTGTGTTAGATTGATGTGTCCGAATACTGTAATTAATAAAGCAAGCTCGTGGCCTGATAGAACCTGGGATATTGACACACACATATTTCATTTGTTAAGTTTTAAAATAAATAGACACTTATAACATATCCTATAAAAACCGTAAATATTATTTTAAAGGGAGACAATCTTGCGACGGAAACAAACTTGTTCCAAATCACAACTAATAGGAAAGCTTAAATTATACTAAACAAATGTTACAAAGAAGCCGCATTAGAAGTTTACATAACCATCGTTATAACATGCACTTAATAACATAAGTTTCAGAAATGATAAGAAATGTAACCTATGTATAGGTTTTGTTCTTAATATCGAGTATTTGTTTTTAAGAATTTGAAGAAAACACATAAAACATTTTTTCAATAATATAAGTTATGCAAATGTAGTTTCTTCGATACATTAATTATAATATAATATCAAATAGATTTATATATGATAAAAAAATATCCACAATTTAACGCTATGATAAATACAGGGCATTATCACTTACCTCGACACGGGTCATTTGTTTCCAAGAACTCATCTAGTGTAACCCAGCCTCCACCTACTCGGACCATCACGGTACTGTTAAGGAACCGCACAAGTCGGATGTTCTGTTTCTCGCCGAACTATTTAATGAAAAAATAAGGGAACATTTATTTTCATATTCTTGTTTTTAATTGATATATTATGTTACAACATAATACATATAATATACAACGTATTATTGTTAATGTTTCGTTTTTTCCTGTTACAAATAAATATGTAAACATCTTAGTGCTCCATTTTCTGTCAATATAACGGTGAACCTACCCTGTATTTTCCTTCTTGAAGCCTCTCCACCCTGAACGAATTCCTACACTGACAACCAGATATCTCTTTCTCAATGTTATCATGAATCAACTCGGCGTCCGTCATCTGGCGGTTACTACTGTTCAGACGGGTCTTTTGCTGCAATAAAAGAGTAAAGGTTTTGAGATAAGTGTAAGTTACGTTTTCTGGAGAAATTATAGTTTGGAATGTATCATGTCTATTGCAACAACTCCAGTTCCATTATTGTTCGGGTTTTCAGGTAACTTTCAGGTCAATTTTAGGTTCGAACTTTTTCAGCTCAAATTCACTTAACAATTTTGCCTCTGTAGGCTGACTTACATGTCTTGCTGGTTTTAATGCTTCGATGAAGTCCTTGTATTCTATTACGTCTCTGCCATCTCGATCAAAAATATCGAATACAGCGTGGAGTTCTGTTCGATTTGTGGGGAAACCTGCAACACATGACATTAGAAATTGCCATTACTCATCTGACATCACTAGTATGTTAAATTAAATATCTAAAACTATAAACGGTTTTACAGCAACCGTTTGCCTTACGATTTGAATATGTCTCGGGGCGCTGATGGATTTTCATTCTTATGACCTATAGAACTAATGATGAGTTATAAGCAGACGAAATGGCCATATGGATGGTGCAGTAATTTTTGTTTTGCTTTCTGCACCAACTTACCGGTTTTTGAAACAGGTGCTGCAGCTGTAGATTTAATTATTTCACAACCAAATGTTTGTGTCGTTATTTTTTGTAATTTTTCGCCAATAAATCGACACATAAATACTCGCAAAAACCGTATGATATACAGTATTCCGTTGTAACATAACAATTTCTATGTTTTATACTCTCACTCACGTGTTATAAGCATCCCGTTAACAAAGTCGTCCCTGAGTAATAATCCATCTCCTCGTTTATCCTGTCGTCTGAAGAAGTCGGTAACCCGCAGCTTTTTGGCCTTAATCCAATTCAGATACTTAGTCTTCCACACACCGAAGTCAAACGTTTTAAAGCTTTCCAACTGCAAATCAATTCAATAAAACGCTTAAAATTTCACAAAATCCTATAAAAAGACAGAACGAAAGCCTAACGACACAAAAATAACAGTAAGGAAAACCAATCGTTGACATATTTGTAGCACGGTGCTTTGATTGAATGTATACATGTAGTTACAGGCATTTCTGTAAAGATGTTCATGCTGTTTTTCACTTTTTCTTATACTTGTTGGTCGCCATTAGGTGAATTAATTTGAAGTTGTCCCTATATACTGATATTGCTACTTTTTCTTACGTTATATGGACATGTGACTGTATCATAAGAAAAAAAATGAGAAAACCATGTGACTTACCTCTAGTAACGTGTCAAGCGCATCCTGTAAATTCTTCTTTCGATCAACAGACATTCGCCACACAATCCTCCATTTGTTCTGTAGAGTTATCACCCGTGGATTGAATATGTCGTTTTCATTTAACTTCATATTGCTGGAAAAAGATCAGAAAATATATTAAATAGGTAGGGTTTCTCTTCTAAAATGTAGTAGGGGTGTTTGAAAGAGTTATGTAACAAAAAGTGGATTTTACCCTAGTTTTATTAATTCTGTGTTCGATTTGCGACTTCGACATTTTCTTCTTTCTTCCATCACATTGCAGACTGAATATATTTCAAACACTTTTATATATTTATTTACACTGATGTACCAAACGTTATCTTACCTGCCGTGAATACGTCCGGGTGATTTAGGTTCCGAATTTATAATTTTGGTTAATCGCTCTACGTCATTATTTTTACTGGTAATTTCGTCGTGGAATTCCTGTAAAAGAATATTTTAACATATATACAAAACAATGACTGAAATTCACACATCTTTTAACAAGTTCATTTACATTATATATATAATAACAAAATAAATTTCAGTAAAATTATGACGTATCATGGACAAATTGATTGAACAGTTTGTAACAGTATATGTAATACGAGGATAACACTTACCACGTGATCCTTATAGAGATCCTCCACGACCTTGAGGTCATCTGGAATTGGGTCACGCTCCTTGGTGGACAGGAGGACCTGAGCGTCCGTTAGCCAGGCCAACAGATCTTCCACCAAAGCGGCGTTACCTTGGATGCTGCGCAGTGCTTCCTGTAACCTTTGACCCCTGTTCTTTGCTCGTTGTAACAACTAAAAATAAAAGAGCGTGTATGTTAGTTAGGAAAGTTTGACGTTAATAGTAAAGTGAAAAGTCTTGCACAGCTTTAATCCATTTAAAAAGCTCTTGATGCGATATATTCAATCGATTTCAGACAAAAAGAAAACGATTTTCACAAACGTAACATTGTAGTAACGCTTCAGTGGTTCTATGTATCTTGAAAACAGCTGTTGTGGTATCGAAATGATCTAAAAATAATTTACTACGGTACGTGAGAGTTGGATCTATAAAATCATTGTAATTTGTCAAACTAAACATAAGAAAATATCTGACCAAAATTCTGATTAATAATTTGTTTATAAATATTTAACTATGAATGTTCAGTCAATTACTGCCCTAATTTCGTTTACTAAAGTGTACAGTTTTACGCGTTCAATTTTTTAATGTATTCGAAAGTATGCAATATACACACTACTCTGAAGATGCTTTATCGGAATTCGTCAATCCTATTGTGAAAACTTTCAATTTTAGAACAGGGAAAACTTGCTTGAACTACAGATTATGGGTAAATTTACCTTGCTATATTCTGACCAATTCCAATGAAGTTATCGACAAAGAAGTTATATATTTACAAAAAGTGAATTGATAGTTAAATTGAATATATATATATGAACCATGACACAGCTGTAATTCATGTGAGTCACATTGACATAAAATCATTGATTTTATCTATATACGTTATACACTTTAAAACCGTATCGACTTTTATTATGAATGCCGTGTTGGTTTACGATTTCAACCAGTCCAGTGTAGATTTATAAGTCATGCTTAACGATATCTTAGGGTTTACCTAAAAGCTAAAATCACGCCACCTTCACAGAAATGAAATGTGATAAATGAAAGCACCTGAACTGGAAATGGGCCGTCATAATAGGCAGAGATCAAACTGTAGTTTCGGAGGTTTCTGCTGAATCATTAGCAATAAACAAAGAATTTATCTATGGTGTCTATGTTCTCCAGTGTAACACATGTTGTAACATCTTTTAATCGACTTTGATTTATGTAAAATGATCACAAACGAGAGACAGAAAAGGCATTGGTAGACATTTCAATCTGCTCGTGACAACTTTACCAGATGTCAGTGTCGGTTCCAACCTGTGGCTTAAGTTGTTCTACCCCGTTCAATCAGTTGAAACGGATAATCCGAATATACGAAAGAGGCATACGTTTCATTTTGATCGTCCCCAATTCTTTGATCATTGGAATACGACTTATTTTCATGTTTTATTCGTGGGATTTCTTGCAAATCCAAAACTTAGTAGAATATCACATACTGATCATAATTTTAATCGGTAAAGATCAAACAGAAACACAAAAATGTTACATGGTTTACTACATGCATGTATGGTCACCTTCCTCAGAACTGGAGGATATTTTACTACTGAAAAGCTCATGTAATGATAGTTTTATCAGCGTCATCCAACCAGCGCATGATTATACACTGAACATTGAAAAGTCACACATCTATAAACGCAACAGCATTGGGAGTTCACACGACGGTAAACGTCGTTCGATGTGATGTCAACATACCTCTTTGCTATGCTGATGCACGTTTAGGTTAAAGCTGACAGTGCAAGTTAAAAAGCTTTCAATTGAGATTTTTAGAAAAATAAATAAAAATCTGGTTTTCAGATCTTCCCCATCTCTTCCGACTATCGTTTCTCAGGAAGTGCCGACATTTTAGTTTGTCCTTGCGTGGTAACGAGTATGGGTCTAGCTGGGTATAAAAAAGTAAAATGCTACTGTAGGATGTGTTTCCAGCTACATTCTGATAAGGTATACGTCCATGTACAACAGGTGACATTTCTACTTAACGTTGAGTATCATGAATTGTTGAAATATCTTACCTGGTCCCATCTTGTCTGTGTAATGGTGAGGTAATATTTCACAAATCGTATGGCGTTTGGATGACAGTTTAGTAAGATTTCTTCTGCTAATAGTTTTATTTTATCTACACAATCCTGGTGATTCCTGAGATCTTCTTGGAATTTCTGAAAAACAAAAGAATATGGTAAAATGAGAAAAATATTCGACTTATAGCAATATTGTGTATGCTAAGCTAGAAAATAATTTAGAAATATGAAAGTAATATACAGCACGAATTTAACCATTATTATTTTATGAAGGGTCGGTATTGCTCTTACCTCATGTTTCTCGATCAGCTGAATTATAGCCACCTCGTCGTCAGGGAGCGCTCTGTATTTCAGCTCAGCTTCTGCCTGGGGTAGGAACTCGCGCATCACTTGGACGACATCTTGGAATTCCTCCGCCTAGTGAATGAAAATAATGATAATATCAAGTTTTAGGGACTTTTGTCATCCAACAGAAGCCTAGCTGTTAGGGGGATTATACATGTGTTCCAAGACCTGCAATTCAATCTGTTATATGTAAGTGTTTAATGTATTACCAGTTGAGGAATTGCATGATAATGATACCTAATAATTTGTGAACCGCTTTGAGACGACCTACGAAGTATGTTGTGATAAAGCGGTATATAAGAACCTGGAATTATTATGATTACCATTACCTAAAAGTTAGAGGGAGTGTATTTCAGTATCAAAAGCCTATGAGTTGGAAAGATGAGAAAATAGTTACCTCTGTTTGATGGATTATATGAAAGTGCCTAACGGCAACAAGTTGGAGAATGATATTGTTAACCTACCAGTTGGAGGGAGTCCCGAAGTTTGTTTTCACGGTGGTCACTGAGTCGGTTGACCCGATCCCACGTGGTTTCCAACTCCTCTAGATGCGACGATGATACGTTTCCGGCAGCTTTCATTGCTGCCACGGTCTGTTCCCGGGCCCCCAGCTCTTGTTGCATACCCTGTGGGAAACATGACAGCTCGTTGTAATACCAAATATGGCTAACATTACTAAATATGCCAAGAAACACCTGCTGCTTGAAAAGTACAAAACTATTTTATCAAAATTAAGCAAAATAAAAATACAAAATACAAAAAATAAACAAGAAATGCATCCAATATATTGCAGTTATGCCATAATAGTAATTTTCCCTATCAGTGTAACTTTCAACTAAATTTTTTTTCTGGATTTGTCGTGTCCATATTAATGAGGATCCACTGAGTCACGAACTCATAGTTTGTGTACGGTATATAATGCGGTTACACACAAACGTCCAGGAGGTCATTTATCTAGAGTCAGTACAATGAGTCAGTGTAGGTCATCAGAGTTATAGACTGACCAGTCAGCGAGTAACAGTAAAATTAATTTGTCGTAGAAATGTGACATTACTATGTCTATCAAAGGGCAATTACACGGTCAATTTCCATGCCTGCGGCACCGGCTTGAGTTCTGTCTGGAGTGACCTAACACCTCACCTGGACTGGACAGTGGTGTTTGTCTGGTTTAAATAGAATGAGCTGCAGCATAATATTTTAAAGTTCATCAACCCCCCCTCCCCCCATTTTTTTCTATGAAGCTACTTCTGTTCCGGTCTGTACCTTGTGCTGCTCAATGAGCATGTGTATGGTATCCAAGTCGCCTAGGACGGGCTGGTCCTCTGCTAGGGTTGCTTCTGCCTTGCCAAGCCATTCCAGCAGTGACGTCAGAGCGTCCGTCACCCGCCCCGACGTTAGTAGCGCCTCGTCCAGCTTGTTCTGGCTGAAATGACACAAGGATGGTACGAATTATGGACAAGTGTTAGAAATGAAATAGAAATAGAAATTACAGTCTCGTGATAAAAACGAAAGTAAAATCATGACGAAAGAAGTCATTGAATAAACAATTCTGATCATTTGTTCGGGTTTCCTTTATACATTTATAGACAATTAGATTTTATAATTTATTTATTATTTTCCGAAACGAAAAGATATGAGTATAAATGTATTGATTTTAACTATGATAAACTTTAATTGTTCTCTTTCTTTATCCACTGTTTATTGTTCTCTTCAAAGGTCTGTTAGGAAATGTACGAATGTAAATCAAAAGCAGGAACTATGGACCTGGTCGTTGAAATCCCGGGGAAATACACATGACAATATTGTGATAGAGTGACATTGGGACAAGTTGGGCGTGAATCGCAACCACAATACAAAGTAAACAGTTTTTTTGTTATGGACTTTTGGGCATACTGTCAAGACCTCTGTAGTATTAAGCTTAATGACAAAATAAAGTATTTATCTTTCAAATTCAAACCCTGTGGAAATATCAGTGCTTTAGTGTGTTGGGGAATAAAACAGGGTATCACATATATTGTAGCAAAGATTAATATGTTAAGATATTGGGTATAAAGCTGACAATACTTGATATATTAAAGTATCACCTTACTGACTTAGTGTTGTATCGTTAGTACACGACACTATAGTCATCTTACTGCTCAGCATTATTGCTTGCTGGCAACTACGATTATATGGCATTCGTTTGTATATATACGTATATGTACAATAACCAATTTTGCATTACTAACGTAATTATGAATTTAGATGTTGCAAGTATGCATTAACACCTCCTTTCATACTGTAGCTACTAAATCATTTAACTCATTGACCCCTGAAGTTTCCTAATGAACTATTCCAACCTTTGAATGGGAAGGGTTCAAATGTGTCTTCAGGGGTGAATAAGTTAACCTGCAACTTAACGTTTCCTTTGGGTGTAAACATTATTCATCTGATACTAATGTTAGGCCTGTAAGTTATAGGACGGAATATTTGTTAGCTACATGTATGCATGTACAATGTCCTAGTAATTGCAGGCGCTCACCCTCGCCGAGTTAAATTTTTTGTGTTTGCATTAATTTCTCAAATGAGTAATATGTTTTGATACTGGGCTATCTCTACCCTTCTCATACACGCCCCAAAAGAATCCCTTCTACGTCCAGCCCAAAACCGCCTTCTACATTGTCAATTAAGTACCACTCCTACTTCCTCCCCATAGTACTCTCTCAAACTTCACCAGACAAGTACAATCATACGAAGCGCACCTGTTGATGAGTGTTCGTTATTAGGTCAGTGCAGACTACAGTTTTGATTTATATGACCTGGCTGTCTACGTAAACTACAGGTCAGAACACACGGCGATACCCAGCTTCACTTACACGATAACACGGAATGTGTGTCATTAGACGTGACGTAGCACTTTAACAAGTGGTTGTCGACTCTTTAGGGAGTTTATCTATCAATCACTTAAGTAAATATCACAACGGGTCCGACCCTACTCTAGTAAGGTATTGGAGTGATGTTACAGGGACAAAGACGCTTACTTGTCCAGGTCTGTTCTAAAACTTATAGCGAAATTCCTCCAGATATCAATCTGGACTGCCTGTGGTAGTAGTATATTATACAGATAAACATGCTTATATATTCTAATATTACATACTTAATCGCAATGATGTTGAACATGAGATTTAAATAACACACGCAATGCCAGTAACTTTTCTAGCGGTTGTAGAGTTCAGCAATGCCCGAATTCCAAAACTATTTCAGACCAATGCGAAACCATTCATTAGATAAGAATTTGCATCATATGTAATTAGTATTAATTCAAATTAAAACAATAAAGGTCTTCGTCACTGATCATATAACCCTACCTTTAATGCCCCCACAAACTGACAGATCACAAAACAAAACGTACTGAGAAAAGTTCAAATGCTTTGTTAATGCAAGTGTCACACTATCGGAGTCAATAATGGCTTACACCGTACCCTCGTAGCCCCTTGTTCATTAATAATTATATCCCCACTGTGTGCGTTCCGGGGAACAATTTACTCTGTCAGATTCGACAGTTAAACTAGTTGGATTCAGATTTCACCCGGAGACACAGCAACAAAAGCGAATGGGAATGCCGAACTAGTAGAATACAAAATTAGTTTTTTAATTGGTTATTTCCCGTGTTGTAAAACATTTGGAGGCCAGCGTTTTAGGAGTCGGGGTAAGTGATCACCATTGAGATCACGTGGCATACATACTTCATGTATTTAGCCAGCTATATAAACACAGGTAAGATGATATTATCGGAAAGAAAGCTTAAATGCCTATAAAGATGTGATTGGAAGAGATTATAGCCTATGGCGAGCTTAATCTGTAAATATGGGTTTCATGGACACAATAAAAGTTAGCACTATACGGAAAAAATACAGGGGTTTGGTGTCCTCTCTCTATCGACTCTGAATTTCGATTTTGTCCCTTAAACTGACATTGTAATACATTATATACATGTTTTGTTACAAACAACATCAATCAACGTTGAGTCTAATACAGTTAGAACAGCGGTTTGTTAAGTGTCTCCGTGTCTTCCACTGGAGTATTTTCTGTTTATAGTCTGTTTGTGTTGACATTTAAGGTTGGTTCCAAAAACTGTCCTGTTTGGTATTGACAGTATGAAAATTGTTTCTAGTTTTATACAGGTGTATAAAACATTACATATGTTTATAGTTTGTTGTTCGTAATATCCACCTTTTAACAAAAGGTAAGCTGTTCTATTTAATACAAGTGACAGTTGGCCTGTTCTCGTATAGGAAAAGCAAATGTATAAATAGTCACGGCTTTATCAACGTTTGTATACTGACTCACCTATGTAAGTCTCACCTGTGTGACTAGGTGCCCAACAGGTGTGTGATTGAACAGTCGTTTGATCTTTTCCGTTAACAATGTAAACGTCAAGCTATGTAGCATTAAACAATTGTCATAGCATAGTTAAATGTCCTATTTTATACGTTTCTGTGGAGATGATGTGCAAAAATAGAGCCACACGTAAAATCTGATTCCGTGAAACATGTACTTAAGACTGATAATGTGACCCGTATGACAACAAAATGTATTAAAAGCTAAGTCGTATACGTTACACAGTGTACTATAGAGGATTTACATTTGACAAAGAGGTCGATCAAAATTGCAAAAACGGAGGTAAACTCTAATATTGGGTAAGATAAATACGACGTTCATCCTTGTCAATGCTTGAAACAAAGTATTCAAATTTGTGTCTTGTAAAACTTGTGTCATGACAACAAATGTTGCTATGAAACGGATCACACTTGGGTGGCTGTAGAAATAAATAGACGCCAAGCACCGGTGCTACTGACCTTCGTGGTCACGTGACCTATTCTTACACACAAACTCGGCAATTAACACTCCGGGTGTGCGTTTATACACAAAGTGATAATTCCATATAAGGTCAAGAGGTTAAATGTCGGTCATCATGATAACTATCATCTTAGGCATGATTAAAACCCAGATAGTCGTTAATGAACTAGCGAACTGAATAGTATTAATATACATGTGAAATGTGAAATAACAGAATTGTTTGACAAAACCCTTTTTGTGATTCAATTTGGATAATCAATGATGGCAAAT
>JAUMHH010007703.1:0-11251 GCA_032359455.1 Chlamys rubida
TATTGCATTTTGTCAAAACCTGTGGGAGGCCTATTGGCCAATCACAGAAGAGGGATTTTCGGAGTCATATAACAATATATAATAACGTCAAAATGTTATTTATGAATGGATAAGCAAACAAGAACACTATTGTTTGTTTTCTTGATTGCTGGCCAACAGGAGTGTACAGCAGTAAGATCTGTCAGCATTATTGTAGCCTCTGTGTTATCTAGCAGGGGTCTGGTACACGTGTACTTGGAATGCTTTGACATGAGTACCAGCTATTTAATAGCTATGTTAGAACCATTTTGGGTTATTTTCAGTCATAATGGAGAATGTTACTTTTGTATGGCAGTGCACAGAACAATTTTTTGGGGGAAAAGCTTAAGTTATCATTATAACCTGGTGTGTATGTATGATATATTATACTGCTGCAGGTAAAGATGGAGAAGTATTCTGGATTTCACAATAACTTATTGTGATGAATGTTTAAAAAACATTTACATTCGATTCTCAATCTTTTTACAACTGATTGTGAAAACAAATCTTTTATCTCAAACATAAATATCACTGAATGAATTTTAGTTGATGGAAAAAAATAAATATATTACCTGTCTTTCAAACTTGATTAAATATTGATTAATACTCTATCTATAAGCAATCAGTGTGTTACATTTTCAATAATTGTATATAAATAAGTGTTCTTCAACATTTTATTGAAAGCCTTTTGCAGCTTTCATAAATATATATAGTGATAAGAAGAACAAGGATTATTAAGCACAAAACGTTATTGATGTTGATGAATTTGAAATGAAATTTATGAAGATTGAATATTTGATAAGAAAAATTGCAATTGTTTTTTTCTGATATGATATGAAAAAGCTGACCATCCATAAGAAAGGGGCAAAAGGCCAAGTAAACATTGCTATTGTGTCATGATCAGCCAAGAGAATATAGGACAAATTTACTCTTTGTTTTGGCTCTGTCTCTGGTGTGTGGGTTAGGGTGCCATGGGAAGATGCTGCAACTATGTGGAGCATGTAGTCTTAATCTACGCAGTTCCAGTCAGTGTGTTGTGTATGTCTTGTATATTGGCCCATGTGATGGCAGTGCTGGGGGCTGGGGGAACTGCGTTGTAGATCTCATAATCTTCAGTGATAATAAGAAACATTGGTAGTGACTTTCTCGGAACTCCTTTTTTCTCCTGTCTGTTTGTGTAGCATCTGTCTGCTATCTGTTGTACAGTATAGCTATCAAACATCTGTGTGACTTGTGTGAGTGAGTGATGCTCAGTTACATGCCAGTCCAGTATATAAGATACTGATGGATGTGAAAGATAAAGAGCAGAAACAAATGCTGTAACTATGATTTCACTACAAACACTTCTGTTAATTTTAGAAAGAAAGCAATATAGGTTAAACATCCACTGACATGACAATGCAATACATTGTACATGTACTGTGAAATAACATAATTAACGCAATGAAGAAAAGTTAATTTTGAACTAAAGGAAGTTATTTCAAGTTAGATTTTGATTAAAGGTAATGCTAATGAATACAATTTTCTAATTTTGTTAGATTTGCAACAGTTTACAATTCCTCTAACCAAGGGGCTAAGATTTTTTTCTTTTTTTTCCACGAATATTTATAGATCAGACTTCTGGAATTTTTCAAAAACTTCCTGCTGGCCACTGCAAGTGAATTGTTCATAGGACTGTTCTGTGCTTTGTCTTGTTCCAAATGGTTTATGTCAAATCCGTTGCTTAGAAGTAATTTAAAAATTGTCAAGGTCTACATTAATCAGTCACAAGTATTTTAATATTTCAAAGATGAACAATCCCTTCATATTCCTCCATGAATTATACTTTGGTAAAAAAAAAGTCTGAATACTAATAAATTGATAAATGTTACATGTTATTGAAATGAGTCTCCCATGTTTATTAACTCATTCACTCCTGAAATTTCATAATGAACTATTCCAACCTTTGAATTGGAAGAGTTCAAATGTGTCTTCAGGGTTGAATGAGTTGAGCAGCATTTATCTTACATGTTTGATACAATCAGATACAGTGAATTGGTTTCAATGTCACATTGTTTAATATCACATTTCAGTTAATGTCATGTTTTCCTAAAATCCTAAATAATCATTCTTCTCTGCATTGTTTGTACTGGAATTTGTTCCATACCATTTGATTTGACATGAACTCCTTAAAATTATGTTTTATTTCCTGTAGCCAAACATACCACACTGCAGAAATTCCATTTACATGCTTCGATATATTTATATCTATATATAATCCTAAGGAAAAAATGTGACTTTTCATATGATAGCCCAGCTGCTTTATATGGACAGATTTAGTTTGTAAATAGCTATATATAGTAAGATTAGTATCAAATAACACCCACACACAGCACCTGTTGACTGAAAAAAACATCATCAGCGTGTTTCGTAAACTGTTTACTGCTAAGTCTTATTAGCATATTTTATAAGCTATGAATGCAATTTAGATATATCATACAATGCTTGCTTTCATGTCCTTCTGATGCTGTCGTGATTCATGACCCTTACCTGATGCTTGCTTTCAGATTCAAAATGATGCTCAGCTATCATTTTGCCAAAAAAGAACAGAAAATGCTAACTTTGGATAAATCATATAAAGAATGCTAGTTTTCAGATAAATGGTGTCGTATGAAAATAGGAAAATTTGACAAGGTAAACGAACACGTAATTTTAGTATTTCGTGTCTAAGTAAAAAGTGGTTTCTAAATACAGAAGCTCAGTACGTAAAAAAATTACCAGCATGTTAACTAGATTTAAATCCTGTCCGTGATGAAATTGATTCCTCTAGCTTAGGTTTAAATCGTTTGTGTAATGTGTTTTTGTCAGGTTGGGTTTATACCTGAGATTTGTGTTATACCTAACACCAACAGGGAGTTCTCAGTGCACGAATAGAACACAGCTTGAATAATTGTGTGCGACAGACTTTAATTCACCTAAACTTTTTGCAAGTACATTATGTTTTGAAATGGATACTTCCGACTTTCTACTCCTCACCTGAGCAACGGTGACGTCAATGGAAGTTCTCAAGGATCATTTGCTCACGAATAATTTCTGAAAAGTAGCTGAAGAAAAGTTTTGATGGATTACATAATTTACTGTGTTCTGTTACAGGAAGCAGGGTTAGGTTTAAGGGTTTAAAAAAAATCATGAATGTGCGGTTTATATTCTTTAATTAAGACAAAAATGAACAAATTTGTAAAAATCTTTGTTTACTACATATATAATAATAAAGTGTTATTTGTTTTACTTACATTTCGTAATTATTTAGATTAGATTGTTAATATGTATTAATTTGGCATTCTAAATTACCACCAACAGGAAAACCCATGATATTGATAACCTTTGAATTTTCACATTTTGGTTTGGTTATACATTTTGTTCCTTACCATATCTTTCATTATGATAATGAAGGTTGCTTGCTTTGACGTGAAATTCTATGTTCAGCATTCTAATCTCTCCATCCTGTATCTTATTGTGTTATCGCGTTCAATAAAACTATGTCACAGTCCTCTAGAATTATACCTTCGCATCCTCTGTATCTTGCTGCACAAAACAGCTCTGGTTGGGTGGCACAGTTGATGTACATCTTCCACCAAGTAGCTGTGGTTTGATTCTCCTATCAGATGTGAAAAGGTGTGGGTCGCTAACCTCCCCACATGAGTTTTCTCAGATATTCCACTTTCCTTCCACTGAATTGTAACCCCTGTGCGCTTTCATATGGGCTAACAATAGAGATCAATTAAATTTATGAAACCTTTGTTTCATGATTGTTGCAAAATTAATAAAGTTTAATTTTAAAGCAGTTTAAATTTCTATCGCCCAATCTTGGAGATGTCAGATATCTGATTTTCCAGAAAAAAATTTCATAGATTTAAGACCTTTACATAAAGACGTAGTTACGGACAGAGTGATAAGCGGATCTATCGGAATGGCATCGCATGTCTGACGCAATTACAAAACTGATCCAGACCATCAACAACAACTCTCCTCACATGATCCGACATGTGCAGCATTGATTATTTCCAAACAAAAAACAACAACATGGTTGTTTCCACAGGTGATGATCCTCTTTCCCGAGCTATCAGCTATAATTAGAAATACGCCACCTGATTTTGATTGTAATGGTCATATGTCAATGAGGTCCTAAGCTTATTGGTGATGTGGTGATGTGGTGAATCATACCATCAAAAGGGAGATAATCACACGTTGGGGAAGGTCGCAGGCCTGTTGGTCATGTGATGATTACTGTACGTAAAGGGAAATAATCATGCATCGGGGAAGTTTTCAGGCTTATTGGTGATGTAGTGGTCCCTCAATCAAAAGGGGAGATAACCATGTGTTAGGGAATGTGTGAGGCTTGTTGGTCATGTGGTGAAAATATCTATTTAAAGGGACATAATTGTGTAACTTGGAAAGTTTCAGGCTTATTGGTGATGTGGTAAAAATTACTATGAAAAGGGGAGATAATTGCATTGGGAAGGTCCAAGTAATGTTAATGATACAATGGAGCATACTGTTTAAAAGGAGATAACCATAACTTGAAATTCATGTCCTTAACATATTGAAAATAATGTGAATCATGCAATTTTAAAGGGAGAGAACAACCCTCCTTTAGGGGAGATAAACAACTGTTGAGGAAGGTCCAAGCATTATGCATTGTCATTATACATATTTTTTTAAAAGGAGAAAACTGGGTTAGGTTCTTCATTGGAACAAAATAAGTAGGGTCGTTTTTACCAAAATGATTGGTAAGGATAAAAGTAATGCAGTTCCTAGAATAACTGATTTTCTAGATGCTGCATCCTTTCAAACCATCGAGTCAGATATCTTCAAAGTTTTAAAGTTTTTAGTGAAGAGTAATTGTAGATTGGAAAATTAATTTTGAAAATAGGATATATAATGGTTCAAGTGTTTGATTTGGGGAAATTGCAGGTTTCTAGTTCTCCTTGACCATGCCCTTTTCTCATGTAATCTGGTTCATTTTGTAAGCCAAGAAAGATAACTCTATCAAAATAGTGCCACTATTTCAAAATCTCCTTGATACGTAGCTGTAAATTGTTGATTGGGACACCATTTCATAATTCATTGTGATCAATAATTTCTAAGGGAAGTAACGCGGGTAGGAACACCTTTTCTTCGAAAAAAATAAAGAGTTAAAATTCATCCTGAACATTGAGGGAACAGTTTTCAGAAGAAAACAAAATCAGGATTGTTAGATTACAGACATTGTTGACTTCTGAAGCTATGATACTGCAGTGACCAGTAACTTGTGGGACAAGAAAGATAACTCCTGATAGTCTTTTAGAATCCTCACCTGTCTGTTCTATCCTTTTTGTTGGAGTTTGAATTTTAAATAAAAATTATTTAAATTGCATCTATCAACCATTTCATCCTTCCACATAGATGTACAGTAGATGCTAGTGTATTCAGGCTGTGGACAACTACAGGTGGCACAGGATGATGTATAATGGACATGTGTCACAAGATATTTTTGGTGTAACTTTGTTTTCACCACTATTGACATAATTAGGACTGCAATAATTGCTGTGTGTTTTCATCAGGAATGCTTTATCACATTAACAATTTGTCTTATTAACAATTTTTTGACTATGTAACTTACTTTTTTGATAATGTGTGTTAAGTATTTCTCTAGTCTGTCTTCCAATGCTCAAGTTTGTTTTTCTTCCTTCCAGAAACTGAGAGAACCGGCAGCCTCATTGTCCGCGTACCAGGCAGCCCTGATTACTGATCATGGCGACATTGTACGTATGGTCAGCAACAATGTTCAGCAGCAGTACAGCTCGCTTCAGAAACAGCACCTGGACTTCACTTCCCATCTCAACAGCCAGTCACAACAGATGCAACAACAGCTACAGCAGCTGTTACAGCAACAGGTCCAGCAACAGCAGCAGGCTCAGCAACAGGCTCAGCAACAGGCTGTTGCCGTGGTCGTCGCCCCAGGATCACAGCCCCTCACATCACTTCCTGGGGTACCAATGCCAGGTCTATCAATTTTCCAAAGATTTCTGTTTTGTGATACAGTTTCAGGTTTTATTGTATGACTACTTCAGGGTAGATTTGGTAGAAATGTTGAGGATGCTGAATAACCTTCACTGTACCTGCTATCTTCTGTGGATTTACCGTTTGAAGTTGAACCAAGAATATATTATTAAGTGTATAAACAATGAAATTGACTAAAATTAAAATATGTAAAAACAGATCATGACCTTGAAAGTTTGTATTAGGAAAATAGTTTATAAAACACAAAAGAAAGTACCCATGAATGATCTTTTGTTTATCAATTTTTGTAGAAGTGCTGATTTGGCAGGTTTTGTGTTTTATGATATGGATGTGATCAACATTTCTAACCAGTGTTATTGACTCCGTTTACAGGTGTTCCCCAGACAGTCAGTGTAGCTCCAGTCATATCAGCTGTTCAGGTGTCCTCACAGCCAACTGTCCTGTCCACCTCCATACCCTCGGGTATGACTCCGGTCAGTGTGGTCACCTCCTCACTGCCCCCTACTTCCTCAGGTCTGATGACCACACCACCCCCACAGATCACCTCAGTGCAATCAATCCAGGTGAGGTCAGGTGTCGATTGTCACATTAGCCTTAGTTATTAAACTCTGTAGGAATTTGTTATAAAGCGTTAGAGAGTGATAATTAAAAAGATTTATGTTAATTACACAGATCTACACTTATTTTAACCATAGGTTTTTATAGTCATTTTATATTCACACTTTACATAGATGTTTGAAATATGATATGATACACAGCACATACAATGCACACAAGTAATTTGAATATCTACATGTCAATGATGAATATGACAGCAGAGAGGAGGAATTTCTTGAGAATATTTCATTGTAAGTGATAGCACGTTCATAAATAACATACATATAAGAGTTTTAGAGAAATATATACTTACCTGCCATTACTCTTTCAAATAAACTGTTGTAAGGTTTACCTTAGCCACTTTTTTTATCGGGTTAAAATATAAGACCTTTTTAACTACCAGGTACATGCATAATTATCTCCCTTTGGTATACCATGAAATGACTGCAGTGGCAGAATAAACCACATTTGTGTGTTAACATGCTATTTCCAGACTGGTCCGCCCCAACAACAGCCATCCAGGTTTAACCAGCCACCACCAGGATTTGGAGCCCCACCCCCTGGATTTGTGGCCCCGCCTCCTCAACAGTTTGACTTCTGTGAGCAGAGTATATTTTTATGTTCTTTTCGTGAAATGTCTCCACTATCTGCACTTTTCCTTTTATAGCAACAAAACTTAATTCAAGTAACAAATATACAAATACCTCAAATGATTTTGCATTTAAATATCATGGATCAAAGTTCAAAGTCAATTGCTGTCAAAAGAAAATATTAGTCATCTCTGTATTAGTTTCCGGTCTGATTTGGACGAAGTTGTGTGCACACAAATATCTCAAATGAGTAGGTGTTTCATGGTTTTGGACCCCAAGGCCTGAAGCCACCAAGGGAATTTATGTCTCGCATGCTTTGTCTGGCTAGGATGTTTTTCCTTGTATTCCATTTTGTAAGTTTTTGTAATTAATAAAAAACACCAAAATCACATTGGTTGAAACACTGCCAGCATAAAAACTGCCAGCAATGCTTTCAAATATGTATCTCCTGATTTTGTTTTTGTTGTTTATTATAACAATGAACAAAATAGAATACAGGTAAAAAACATCATAACCAGCTGACTACATATAAGGGTGTTTTTTAGGTTGAATTTTGAAATAACAAACATTACTAATCTAAACTATTTATTTTTCAGCTGGTGCACCCCAGGGAATAGCTGGTGTTCCACAGGGAATTACGGTGGCTCCCCCTGGGCTACCTACTGCACCCCCAGTAATATCCCAGGGTACAGGTCCCACTGCCCCTCCAGGAGCACCAACTGCCATAGGAGCACCTCCATTCCCTGCAAGCTTTCAAACACCACCCCCAGGACAGTTTGCACTCCCTGACTTCAGCAAACCTCCCCCAGGGTTCCCTTTACCCGGTCCACCTCCTGTGCTAGGGCCGCCTCCTGAGATTGACCTCACCCCATCAGTACCCTACTACGAGCTGCCAGCTGGACTGATGGCTCCACTTATAAAGGTAACAAAATTTTGGTTTATAACATGCTTAGTTGTTGTAGGAAACAGAGTTTTTTTACCATTAGAATAAGACTGTTTAATATTGACTTTTGATCATAACTCTTTTTCTTAGAAAGGGCAAGGTTTACATTGTTAAATCAGAAATCCTTTCGATTTAACATGTTTTTACAGTTCTGACATAATATCAAGCCTTTTTCATTTGTAAAACTTCAGGTTTTATTTTCTTCTTGAAAGTTAGCATTATTGGGCGACCTTTGGTACTTGTGAGAGGAAATGAGACTTGTATTGAACGGTAGTAATTTTGTCATATGTTTCTAAAATATTCTTCAGTAACAGGCTGTAATAAAGATCAAATACATTCTACTTTAGCTAGAGGACCATGAGTACAAGTCCCTGGACCCCAAGGATATCCGCTTGCCTCCCCCTATGCCTCCCAGTGAGAGATTGTTGGCTGCTGTTGAAGCGTTCTATAGTCCTCCCAACCATGACCGTCCTAGAGACAGGTAAATCTCTCCTCTATCCCAGGAAGGATTGCAATCACTTCATGAAATAGGTCCACATCATTTATATATTGTCAACAAATAGTGTTTTTTATTTATTTATCAAGTTATTTAAAACAGAATACCGGTATCATAAATACTAGCTAAGGGGAGACAACTCCTGTATATCATGTCTGTCAAATGGCTTTGGCATTTCATTAAACTATAGTACATGTATTAGATTTCATTTTAGTAGATGTTGAATTTTTTCATAATTTGTTGCAACTTCAAATCAGATATTGTGATTTGGTGAGATTTGGTAATTTGAGATCAATAATCAGATAGGGTTTTTACTTTCAACTTCTACATGGAATGTTCTACAGTGTATGTAAAACATAGTTTCTTATGTCTTGTTTTGCCATGGTTTCAGTGAGGGTTGGGAGAAGCTTGGTCTGTACGAGTTCTTCAAGGCCAAACAACGGGCACGTCGACTGAAGGAGCAGGAGAGAGAAAGGAGAGGTCCCTCTCCTGAGGGGAGTTCAAGCTCTAGCTCACGGTCACCATCTCCTCAACCATCACCACAGCCACAACAGAACCAACCAGATCGTTCAAAACGAAGGTCAAGGTCACCTTCCCCAGTCAAGTCTCGGTGGAGGTATCACAGTGGAAACCAACAAAACAGATCTAGGTGATACAGTAGAACCAACATACTAGGATATTATATGCCAGAGAAAAATATCATAATAATTGTGATTATTATAATATATGAGCTAGTGACTTTCATCGTGTTTAGGTGGACCAAACTGGAAGTGAAATCCCCAATGATTGTCAAATGTAAACAGATGTTGTGTAAACACAGGGAGATATTAATTCAAATCCATATTATAGGTGTAATGAAAATAGCATGTATCTATCAGAATGTTTGTAAAATATTTAGCAAAGTTTTACTCGTACATGGGAAAAATATTATACTTTGCACAATATTAAGTGGGCTCCATGGTATAAACCTCTTCTATCTTTTATCTGAAATGGGTGTGGGACATTGATTGGGGAATATATAGCTGTCGAAGTGTGGGATATTGATTGGGGAATATATAGCTATCAAAGTGTGGGACATTGATTGGGGAATATATAGCTGTCAAAGTATTGGACATTGATTTGGTAGTATATAGCTGTCAAAGTGTGGGACATTGATTTGGTAGTATATAGCTGTCTAGGTATAGAAACTAAATTACCTCCCATCATACCATGTCTGACATGTGTTTCAGGTCGAGGTCCAGGTCACCTCCCCCTCCACAACAACATCAACAGAGAACGCCAGGAAAAAGGTCGGAGTCCCCCCTGCCGTACCTTCCTAGCAGTCGCTCCCCATCCCCAGTCAAGGTTACACAACGACTGTCACGCAGCCCCACACCACCCATAGGCACATTGTAAGTAATGGTGGACTGTACAAGGTTCTTCAGGATTCAGCTCATAAAGCATCCGCTGTGGTGATACAAGTTTTAATTTAATGACAAATTCTACAGAGATGTCAAGAGCCAGAATGTTGATGTAAACCCATCAAACTTTTAGATGGGAGGTATTATGGTATTGAGAGCGTCCATCTCTGCCTCTTTTTCATATTATGTACAAGTTGCATGAAACTACAACAATTGCACTTGATAAATCAATGTAGATATTAATATGTCTGGACCATTTACGATTATTTTGCTGGAAATTTTGTTGATGAAGTATATTTTTATCTCACTGCATTGTTCTAGCAGATCAAAGAATGAAATTACAAAAAGTGTAGTAATGTTGGTATTAGTAATGTTAATATATTTTATAATCTGTAACAATTTGAATTCACTCTCTTGTTCAAGGATGTACACAAAATGGAGCAAACTTTTCCCATCATACAGTTACATATGTTGTAATTCCATAAAGAACAGTAAAAAATGACTTTGAAGTTGAACATACTTTGGCTGAATGTGTAATTGTATAATGAAGAAAGTCTTTGACCAGTATCCTGTCAATTTGACCTTTGATGAAATGCTTAATCTTGTTCCATGAAAATGATAAGTAATGGGAACATTTTAGATCCTCTGTATGTTTCCAATGTAACACCATGTTTATCCTATAACAAAAGACACCATCACGGAAGTCACGTCAATGGTTGGGAGGATGGAGACACACTACTTAGCTGTTTGATTACTAAACTAATTGCTTTGGTGGAGAAATTACAGTGAACTTTTTGTTCATGTAAAGCAAATATCGGAAAGTTTGAATAAGAAAAAAACCTAAAGAGTATAATTGGCTTCAGTGATGTCTCACTGGTACGTGATGAAGGCCTTTTGTAATCATACATTTGTGGCGAAAGGAAAGGTAATGTTTTAAGTTGTGATTTCAGCACTGACAACAATACGGCGGACAATTTTATGAGGGTGGGCGGTCCAGCTCCGACACCTACAGATTCCAAGCTTGGAATGGACAACAAAGGGCACCAGATGCTCATGAAAATGGGTAAGGGGAGATAACCATATATAAATGTTACAATCTGTTTAATTGTGGCAATTATTCTAATACTTATATGGTAGTCGAGGAGCGCCACTCATATGAAGTATT
>JAUMHH010007714.1:0-11251 GCA_032359455.1 Chlamys rubida
AACACCTCACTTTTGGCTTGAATGTTGAGCGTTCGCCCAGGTGAGGAAGGCAATGGGTTCTGTCCCCAGGCCGGGACGTCATACAAAAGTCCTTAAACATGGTAGTTGTTTTGCCCTGCCTAACGTTCAGCATGAAGGGAAATGGCAACAACTGGTTCACCCATTGTCAATATGATGTGCCCGGGTGGAATGCTGTGCTTGGTGCCTTCGGCATGGCATTTCAGTGAGATAGCACTATAAAGTCGGCATGATATCCGCGCTTTCACAAGGAGGCAAGCAAATTAACATATCCTGTCTCATGCATACACATACGCAAGCACGCATACACTACACACATGGAGACACGTCCTTAAATTACCTTAGCTATTAATAGGACGTTAAACAAAATTAAACCAAACTAGACCAAACCTGTTGTCGGATTAAACTTATGAATTAATGAGGAATTTACCTATCTAAATTGTATTAGTATATGTTCATTATTGTTTTCATACTTCGCCTTTTATATTGCATATTATGTAGCAATTTCCTTACGTCACGACAAGGCTACATATGTAACTCTGCTAGTGGACTGACAGTCTCCAGGAGTTGGCCGTTTGGATTTATTCTAGCATGCTTTTCATGCAAAAGTAGTTCAAAAATAAACTATATGTTACAGTTATAAAGTGTTCCCCCATTTACAAATTTATTCATGCAATCTTTTGACCTTTTGTACACACTGATGAGTCCTTAATGAACGAAATGCCATGTGATACAGCAAAATATTTCCTTAGACGGCTTTTTGCATCGGCTTTCAAACTTCGTAAATAGAATCCTACTTACTTCGTAGTATAATGGTGAAATCATTTTGTTGAAATGATCTCGAGTACATACCAAGTGTTCGTTGGTGTGAGAAGTAATCTCAATAAAGAGGTATGGTCAAACAATGACGGATCATTATTTGATGCAATTTCATGCTTCATGAAGCTTTATTGTAGATCGATGTCCTCAGATTGTGTAATTCCGACATATCTGCCGTGCTATCTGATATCTGGTGGCAGTGATGCGTTTAGTCAAACATGATGAATGGGTTATAAGAATTCATATTTACATTCTTAACGGTCAATCTATAGCAGGAGTTCGTGCAGGAACAAACTGCTTAGAGAAAGGTATGGAGAACATCGAGAGTGAGGGGAAGGGAAACGTAGGAATAAGTCAAATTAGGGAAGAGAACGAGAACGGTACGGGACCAGGGTCGGAGAGGAATGTTTTAAAAATGTTAAAACTAGTAATACAGTGTATATAAGCAAGAGAGTTGTCGTGTGTAAGCTAAGCTTCATGTATCCTAACAATGTGTTATTTATCATGATATGTATACAAAACAAATACCATTTAGGGGTTTATAAAGTTGGTTGGTTAGAACTCGCTCTTACAAATATTGATGTGATTGACTACTAATTAGCAAGGAGTAAACCAGGAATAAGCTGTACAGTACGATACAACATAGCACCACTACAGGATGATCGTCAGTTATGGCTATACAAGAGGCAATCGTTACCAGATGACTGGGATGTTTACCAAATTCTTACTAAGACGTTGCATGTTACTTTTTTTATGAATTATTCTCTGTTAATATTTTATTTGAGGACGTCGCTTACATTTTACATTCAATTGGTCATGGTTTTTGGTTATTTATTGCCTATATTCCTAAAATCTTGTTAGGGGGTATTCTATTATGCATCCATGTCTAACTGCAGGCAAAATGCAAGATAATTCCACCATATTTTCATGCATGCAATAACCTCCCCTCATGTTAGTTTTGACTGTTAATAATTGGTTAGAGCGATTGTATGGTGATTTGGAGGACCGGGGTTCGGTTCTTGGTCTGGCCACGTTGCGTTTTTTCTTTTCGGAATTAATTTGTTGATGCAGAAGTTACTGCTTGCAATGGGAAATGAGAGTATCTCACCTGAATAATTATGAACTCTGTCGTATAGATTATATATTTCATGACCCTGCAAAGAGCTTATAGAGAATGCCTTGTTGCAAATTTCGATAAGTTTACCCAACATGTATATTAGGGTAATTTGGCTAAGGGTATAGAAAACCAAAAGCAAAGTTTTGACAATTTAAATTTAATTTCTAAACCAGCAGTATAAAAATCCACTTACGCTGGAGTCTCCTACGTATACTGCGATCACTTATTAGGAAACAGTATATCGGGTTCTTTGCCGTTTTTGCATCCCCAAAGCTTTCAAAGCAATCCATTGCTATCAATACTTTGGCCTTCTTTCAATTTCACCGAGCGGAATATACATAATTTAAACGTTTAACCTGTATCATACTGTATCTGTTCTCCTTTTGGTAACGATCAGTGTCGATTGGGTTTTAATTTCTTTCCGTTGGCATTTAAAATAAGTATCAATGCCAGCTAGGAACGACACATTCTGTCAAGTGTACTGTTGCTTCATGCTGAATTTCTAAGTTTCCATTTGGCATTGCGTTTGAGTGTTTTATAAAGGAGGAATTAGTGAAGAATGTATACTTAGTATATAACAAAGACAATTTCATCACGAGGAACTGGATATGTACTTGAAGACCCCTTGGAGAATGTGTTAAGTGCTAGGGATAGGAAAGGTTACAATTTATGCAACAACTATTTAGAAAGAGATAATGAACAATTCTTGACGGAGATTTTGTGAACATCTATTTGGCTTTTATTTTGTTGTTTGTTGGGCCCTCAGCCTCGATTAAAAGTCTGCTGACATTATAGGCAAATCATGTTGTTCTCCAGCCCTTTCAATAATTACTAATGAGAAATTTTAGATTTTCCTATATTTTATTATTTATTTTACGATTCGTACAACATTCAATATTGGAAAATATCAGAGGGTTTGAAAAGGGATTTTCGACATAAGAATAAAGTTGTTTATGAATAAAACATTGTCTATGTTGAGAAGAACACGATGACATATTTCCACCATGTATTTATCCCGCCCTAATCCGATGCCGGGGACTGGGCTGGGACGCTATTGATTCTCACTGTGCTAGTTAGATACGGGAAAGAGACTTACGTAATTGGCACGACTAATAGAAACAGTGTTTGTCCTTCGTATACATAAACATTACAATTACTGTGGATTACGTTTAGCGTCATCGTCTGCTGGTAGACTCCCCATCACTAGCATCCCATTGACATATTGTATTGTTTAATGGTCAATTGAACAGGGGGATTTAAAGGGTAGTTAAATCACTAGTCGATTCTTGTATTACACCACACACACTGTTTGTCTACTGCTGCAAGAAAAAGAAAATTCGAACAGCTGTCTATTCAGGGTTTTTCAAATCCACTCATTTCCAAAACGTTTTACAGAGAATCTGTGCAACAACCGAGATTACACCTATATACCCTGTGTCAACGGAGTAATTAAGTTTGAGGAATGGCTACGGGGGACGCAGGCTTATGTTGGAAGTGATGGCACCACGACATGTGTGTATGGCCCCCAGCACTAATGAGAGGGACACGGCGCCCTAGGGGCCCGTGAATGTCTACTGTTTCTAGGCTACGGAGGACAATTCTCGGGGAACAACTTTGAAATAATCAATAACAAATCCTATATGACAAAACCTGGGTACTGTTGTTGGACGTATACAGTTTGTACAGGTGGTCGACGAAAAAAGATGAGAGTGTGTGTATATATTATATTTAACAGTTCTGCTTGGAAAATCAAGATCTTACTGTCATACAAACCAAAATAATGGAGATTAACTTTGCCATTTTCCACATTTACCTCTAGACACATACAAATCTGATGCTGGTTTCTTACTTCTTCGATTTCAATATAAAGGTCGCTTTACCATAATGTTCGCACTCTGCATTCATCAGTTATATCATGTTAAATGTTTATACTCTCATAGTGTTCTATAACAATGTAAAGTTATGACCTAACTCAAACAGAAACGCTTCACAAATAATGGTATGAAAAAGAAGATTGGGATTCGAATTTTTGCTTCAGAAGAGCATTTCGAGGTTTTGATACTGATTGAAGTTAAAAAAAAAATTATTTCGTGTTTTTTTTGTTATTGATTGATTTTACTATGATTTAATCGTGTTAATCGTTATTGTCTTTCTTAATTTTTACACAAAACATAACAGACACTGGATTTAAGAATTTGTCCTTGAACATGTATGTTTATTGCGTTTCATGTTTTCTTCTCGTCTGTTTACGCTGTTGTTTATTTTGTCCTCTTGTTTATGCTGCAGTGTCCTTGGTTTACTCTTGTTGACGCTTTGATGCTTTGTTTCTAATTGTTGACGCTTTGATGTTTTGTTTCTGATTGTTGACGCTTTGATTATTTGTTTCTGATTGTTGACGTCTTGATGCTTTGTTTCTAATTGTTGACGCTTTGATTATTTGTTTCTAATTGTTGACGCTTTGATGTTTTGTTTCTAATTGTTGACGCTTTGATGTTTTGTTTCTGATTGTTGACGCTTTGATGTTTTGTTTCTGATTGTTGACGCTTTGATGCTTTGTTTCTGATTGTTGACGCTTTGATGCTTTGTTTCTGATTGTTGACGCTTTGATGTTTTGTTTCTGATTGTTGACGCTTTGATGTTTTGTTTCTGATTGTTGACGCTTTGATTTTTTGTTTCTGATTGTTGACGCTTTGATGTTTTGTTTCAGATTGTTGACGCTTTGATGTTTTGTTTCTGATTGTTGACACTTTGATGTTTTGTTTCTGATTGTTGACGCTTTGATGCTTTGTTTCTAATTGTTGACGCCTTGATGCTTTGTTTCTGATTGTTGACACTTTGGTATGTTTTGGTCACAAGTGTGTTTACGCTGTAGTATATCTTATGTGGTAAAATTGCCACATATTTCGTCCTGGGTTATTAAATGTTATTTTAGTTCAATAAGTTTTCACATTTTAAATGTCAGGTATAATTGTTAAAACAAAATGGATATATTTCCCATGTAAAAATAATCTCTTTTATATTTTGTAGTCTTTTCAAACTAAATTATCGAACACCCACATCGACAATCTCTTCGGATTGGTTACATAACCACATATTTAAACAAAAACTAAGCATAAAGGGAAAAGTCATGGATTTCTCCGTTTAGTTTCTTCACCCTTAAGTTCGGAAAGGTTTGTTTCCGACATGCAATATACAATTTGAAAATTAAAAATTAAAATGTCTACGTCAGCAACGATACTTATCGGATTCTGAAAAATCTTACGTAAGCCGTGTGTACTTACCAACGACGCCATAACTATTATACGATTTAATATCTGACGCAATCCAGCCACTAAAGTGGACCTCTGTGAGAACCTCAGACGTGTGTGGGAGTATGTATGAAAGGTAACGGGTGTCGATAACTACCGTTATAGATGCAGCGCGTATAAACTTCTTGTACTGTGCGAGACATGTCGGTTCTAAATAGTTGCATATTAAAATATTATAATAGGATTAATAAAAAAGACAATGTATAAAATAAAAAGAGCACTAGCGAAATGTTTATATAATTGGATGGCTCATATGAAAGGGTGCATAGTATTACATAAGTTGATAATTGATAAATTTGATGTTATTCGGTATAACATAATTATAATTAAACTAAATTTATTAGAAATAACGCCAACAATATACATGAATATAACCTGTAAAATCCCTTTAACTCTCAAATAACGCTTACCATCGTCAGAACCAGATGTAAGTAATTTCTTACATACCGAACTCTAAAGCTGAAGAATTTCAAGTGCATCTGAAATTAACTGTTTAACAAGAGAAATTGGTTGGTATTGGTACTAGTATCAACTTTTGAAATTGCTCAAGCAATTAGAAATAAATAAATTGTGGACGATTCATCACATTAGTTTGCCCTTTCTATAAGGGGAATCTTATTACATAATACTGTAATTGACACGCTGTTTCTTTTCACTATGTCAAGCAAAATCATTTTGTTTTCCTTTGATCTTTGTTTCTTAATGTCAAAATTTGTGTTTTTGTTTACGGGTGTTGAACATTTATATTCATTTGTTGACGCTTCAATCTAACTGATCAGAAAATTAATAATTACATCCTTACATTGATGCCCTGGTTAAAGTTAATCAGAATGCCACTTGTTACATACAATACAATCATCGATTCTTCAGTTTTAACTAATTTGATAATTTCTGATTATTTACATACAGTTGCTTACATTTTAATTTATCAGAATGATCCTAGATACAAACTTCCGTTCATAAACTAGTTTAACTCACCAGAAGGATCCTGGTTATACACTGCTCGGTGTTCAATGATATATCATTTAATCAGAATGTTTCCTGTAATATTCTTCTGTTCATGTACTCATTGAACTCCTCATAATGTTCTTTGTTTACTAATCAGAATAATTGGTGGTCGGGTGGTACAGTGGATAACATACTTGCCTTTCACCAAGGCGGTCGGGGTTCGATTCCCCGATCGGACATTTTAAAGGTTGGGGCCACCTGCCCGACCACGTGGGTTTCCTCCCACATTTAGACCCCCGCGCACTAACATCCGAGCCAACAAGAGTGATTAATATAATTTGAAATGACTTGTTTCATAATTGTTGTAAAATAAATAAAGTTAACATTTAATCAGAATAACCCTTGTTATAAACCCGTTTATACTTCAATCAAAACGTATAAGACAATTTCTGATTACAAAGCTCCGTTTCTGTTGAACAGTTGTTGAAGAACATGAACATAAGTAGCCTTGGCTGTATACCCAATTTTATAGTTGGTTTTATTTCCCAGGAATATTTAGATGCAAGATGCTTTAGTATAAAGATCAGTGTGTCCAATCTTATATGCTTTCATTGATGTCTCCAATTTTGCTGCGTTTTGATGTTTAACATTTGCGTCGAGCAAAATCAATTTTATTCATTGAAACATTATCTTTTTGTTATAAGTTAGTAAGTTAGCTAATTAGTTAGTTGTCTTCGTGTGTGTTTTTGTTCTGACTGTTAAACACTAAATCAACATGAAATGCCACATGTCCTTTTTTCTACCTTCGCTGAAGGCTTGGAGCTCCCGCGTTGTGCCACATTCTGTATGAGTCTGTTCGGTGTGATATCTGTTAAGTAGACCGCTTGTGTTGTTTGTACAAATCTAATTGCGCAAAAGCGACACGTATTTACCCGATTAGGCCTGACCTCTCCCATATCCAGTTGATTAGCCAACATGGACCTTGTGGTATTAGGGACAGACATCCGGGTTGTTTCGTCGTGTTCTTGGTGCTTGTCGACGCCAGTACTGCCATTACTGGTCGCCATGTTGTAAATGTACGCAGACAAAGTCAATTTCCCAATATTATAATGTACATGTTTTCATGTTTTCAATGAGCCTATCTTCAGGCTTTTTTCTGTTTGATGAGGGCGAAAACCGCAAAACATGTAAATCTGTGTTAGACAATGTTAACGATATACTCAAACACAGACAAACACAACGTACACATAACAGCCATTTTGTTTATTTACTTGCCCAGGTTGGTTTATTGGATTTCGCTTTTTCGAAACATTTAAGATATTATTGCGTGTCTATTTCAATTGAAATTGATATAGGAACCAATGACTCTTTACAAACACACCCTGGTGACATTAAACAGACATACATTAAGGAACCAGTACCGCTTCCAAAAACATGTAACTGTGAATCTGACTATTTTTTAACCTGCATGACAATAGCTTTGATATACCTGATAAAAGACACTCGTGTCTGCTAAACTTTTTATGAAAAAAAGTATACAGATAAAATGAAAAAAAAAGCACCCAGGTATTACAACAGTGGACTGAGATTATAAATGTAACTGGACCAATCCTGGATTCGAACCATGCACCTTCGATTACTACACGATCACTCAAAGCAACTAAGGAATCCTTAACTAATTTTTGCTACTGAGTTTGTTGAATCTGATTTTGTGCTAATAAATGACGTGTTCGGCTTGACAATTTGACGCAATATTTCATATTGGAATATATTTACATTTGCGCTGCAACCTACTATATGAACGTTACCAGCAGAAATGCATTTCACTTGAGTATGAAAGCAAAACCTCTCGTGACGTAACATGTGGTTTACTTATGACGTCATATATTTACCTTGTTCAATGAGCGTCTTGTCGTTTTGCTTTGGATAACACGGAGAATGCCCCTGCGTTAAACGCTCAAATTACTACTGTTAGTTATTGGCGCAAATTTTATGTAAATAGGGCTGTTCCGCCAATGTCGTTTAAATGACAACGGGTATACAAAACGTAGTAAATAAATCAAATAAAACAATTGTTCTAATGTACGAATGTAAATATATGAATTTACATCCATATGGATGTAACCGATTTGCGTTCATACCGGCATGAAAATTTAAAAAAAAAACGCCGTTCAAACTCTATGTATATAATGTGAATCTTGAACTAGTACATTTGCTTGAAGGAACTAGAAAATTGACACACAAACCAAAAATATACGGACGGAGCCAAGAAAACGACAAATGCATATGAAAATGCAACATTATGTATATTCACACAAAACAAACAGGAAGATTGAAACCGGAATTCCAGCACAGTGGTGTTTCCTACAGCATTTGTCAAACAAGTCGTGATTTAATACATGTATGTCAGAATCAGAAATGGATGTCATTAATTGATTTAATAAACGATGAGTATGCCTTTATCTATGACAGACAAAACCAATCATGCAATTCAGTAATACATTTGCATACTGAAGCCTCTACCCACAGAATAACCCGCATACAATGTACGTCATTTTATTGTTCATCGCAACGCACTGACACTTACGTGTATAACAAACTCCATTATGATATATAAATACCTCCAAGCCTGACAAATCGGTTAGAATTTTTGTTTTCAAAAATGAATTTGTTTATGTAAAGGGATAAGTTGCCGAGTAAAACAGCGCGATTGACAATGGAAATGTATTAAAACAGAAACAAAAACGATTTTTGATATATATATCTATCCTAACACAGCACACCGTCACCGTTCGACTTAAACGAAATATGGTTTCCCTAATTACAATAAAAGTGGGGGGATTTCTGCTGTACCATCCCTTAGGTGTCTCACAAGCGGAAACTGAGTCAACAGGATATTGGCAGTGTTTGTATAACGACTCACAATCAACATCGGTATACGTAGGACCACTGCAGAGGAACTATACAATACCTTGTTTGCGTGAAAGATTGAATTTTCGAAGACGTTCTTAATTGTATCTCAGAAAAAGGGGAAACGAGCTCGAGACGGGATTACATTATCTAATATAATAAAAAGTCTACCCTGGACAGGAGTTTCAATGATCCGCGCAAGGATGAGGCACCATGCATGAATGACATACTTTTTTTTCTCAACCAGATGACGTCGTTGTTTAACTTAGCGCTTCGTGTACAACAAACTTTCTTTTTACCGAAACATTTCGCACAGGCGAGCAGGAAATAGACGACTTTACAGTAATAATCCAGACCAGCTTTCCCCTGAGATTTGTTGTCTGTGGTATGAAACGTTATACTGGATACTGGTTCGAGTGTCACATGTTAAGTGTATCTGATCATAATGTACAGCACAAGTTGTTAAAAATATACATACATTGAAGATACATGCAAACTAATCGTTGCAATCACGTCTGAAATCGCAGTGAACAATAATTCTTGTGTTTATTCTTCAGACTCGACGGACACAATTTGGGAAGGAAATTCTAGATTTGCGGAATATTATTAATTTTCATGATCATAATAAATGCAACATTCCAAACAAAACAAAAACACTATATTTATGTACAGCACTTCGTCCTGTAGTATCCATGATTTCCCCGTTCCATTAAATGCCTAAGCTTTCCTTTACTAAGATGCTGTCCAGATTCCCGTTGACAACAACCCTGGCGAGAACTCATAACAAAGTTGATGCGTTTGAGTGGCTCCCGTCACGAACTCCCCACATTTGGCATTTCCATCATATACCGGATGGTGGTGGGTGTTATAACCAATATCCTTGCCACGTAATATAATATTTCGTCTCTGCCGCTCCAACAATAAACATGGTTTATTTACATCGCTCTAGTAGTTTGAACTTCCTTTTGGTCGAATTTCACGGTTAGTACACGTATAAACAGATCAATTCAAGGTCTGGTGAACTCTAAGGTGTTTTACGCCATGTCAACAGAACATCACGATTCCGTCTATGACGTCATGTTCTACGTTATCGTATATGTAGTTTGGTTCGAGAGTTTCAGAAATGAGCAATGACCTGGAATAAAATTATCATAACATTCCATTAGAGAACAAAAACAGGATAATAAAATAAACACCTTCACGTATGTATTTATAAGCATTCTTTTATTTTGCGCGTGTTGACAGTTAACGCGTACTATCTCAATCAAAGGGCGTTTGCCAAAGAATATCTATGGTACAAATTAGTGATAAAATAGCATATATATCTTTATAAGAAGACACAATGAGAATCGAATATCCATTTACATCTATTGATGTCACAAATCATTTTGAATAATTTCACACATTTGAATGTGCGGTCGTTGATCTATGAAAACGTAATTATTGATATTGTTACAGAACAGTAGGACATATTAACACTTTCGTTCGCGTATCTCTGGCAACCAATCGCTTAATTTATATTAAGGCTTGCGACTGAGTATTTATCACAAGATTTTTACTGACCTTTATTGTTTTGTCTGTGCTTACTTATATCACTTGTTCTCGTGCGTTTGTTCTTATTTCCTCCAATCGTTGTGACAGTTCTCTACATAACAGACTAGATTACGTGTGCGTGCGTGCTTCTGTACAGAACAGACTATTGAGCGTGCATGTGAACTCATAGCCCTAATCATTGTGACCGGTCTCTACAGAACATACTAGATTACGTGAGCGTGCGTGCGTACTTATTTCCAACAATCGTTGTTTACGCGTGCATGTACACTCATAGCCCTAATCATTGTGACCGGTCTCTACAGAACAGACTATTACGCGTGCGCTTGAACTTTTTCAACCAATCATTGCGTGATCTGTATCTATACAAAACAGACTTCATGCGTGCGTTTGTCTTTTGATTTGAACCAATCGTTGTTAGAGCCATACAGACTATTACTCAAGCGCGTGTAATTATTTCTACCCATCGTTGTGACATGTCGACTCAGATCAGACTTACGTATGCACGTGCGTTTGCATACCTATTTCCATATTCCGTCTTTTCGTATTTCAGAGTTATCTTCTCTTGTGAGCAGGTATT
>JAUMHH010007725.1:0-11251 GCA_032359455.1 Chlamys rubida
TGATTTGTTATCATTTTCCATGCATCAATATTCCTATCTAACATCGTTGTTTACTTTTATTCATGACTGAAGTAAAATACATGACATGTTCACATGTACAGAGGTCAATTAGGTAAACGGTGAGTAATACAGGCCCAGCGGAACTTTTGTTTGTCGTTTTTTCATTTTGCCTATTTATAAAAAAAAATTGACCATCAAAACTCTGAATCTAAGTGATATTTCAATTCTAAATATCACGTAAGTAAATTACGTAACTTATCCTGCAAACACACACAATTCGATTGTGTTCAAAATGCTAGAACTTTTTATGGTTTGTTTTTAAAGTCGGCAATGCGTCTAGGCCTGAGCAGTGATATAGCGCAGATGTTTGTATTAAAAGCTAAACACGCTTGAGCAATGTGTTAAGGACAACTGAGATAACTGGTAATAGGTTTATAATAATCACCTTGAAATGTATCCCCTTATCTTCTCAACGTGTGGCAAGCCTTACGTCATAAAGTGGCACGCCATATGCGTAATTTTCGAAATGTTTTGTCTCATTTTTTAATATAACATCTACGGTATATTCATCATTTCGAGTGCACAAAGGTCAACACTGTAGAATTTAAGACAATTGATTGTTTTAAAATCTGGAAGCAAGAATGCTTTTATTTATCATACACATATGTCACTATGAAATCCTATTCGTTATTTATATATTTATTCGTTTGTGCATGTATTATTGTGGAAGATATACATTTGTAACTAGGGTGTGACAACGTTGGGTAAATAATTAATATATCTATTCTACCGAGTAAAATGTGATGAAAGTGTGTTTTTGTATCTTCTTCGATGTCCATACGCCCATAGTGTGCATGGTCACTTTAATAATCTGATTAGCTAAAAGAGTGTTCCTTTTTAGTTTCGAAGTTAAATTATAAGAATTGAACGTGATGATAAACTGGTCTGTCAATGTATAATCGGATAGCAGAAGTACACTCTTCGCGGTTAATGTAAAAAGTGCGTTTCGGCTATCGGTATATTCATCGATAAGTCAATTTATTGTCAACTCAAATCCTAAAATGGTTAGCAAATGTCCATTAATTATGGACTTTCGTTGAGATGAATATGAGGTTATATGCACATAAAAAGGATATATCAACGGAGACGAGGTCGAGGTAAATATAACTGTGCATGTCATATAACCACATATTTACCAAAATAAAGTTATATTAAATATGGAATTATGCTGTTTCTTTATTAAACAAGATCGAACGTAATAAAATTGTCAAAAGAAAAAAATACTGTTTTTTCGCAGAAAGCATCGTGGCGTTACACTTGAAGTGACGTCATAAAGAGAAGATTAACCTGTTTTTTCTGAGAATAGTAACAACGGGTCAATATCACAAATCACTGACCTCCACGTTATTATGATTCATCCAATGAGGATGAAGGAATACATGTCGTCATTGAATATAGACCACACGACGACTTCAAGTCTTTTCCTCTATTTTATTAATACTGCATTGTAAAATATGATTATAAACAAAACAATTTCTCCAGAAAGTTCGTCTGCGTGTTTGCCTTTGTTGAATTAAAGTATTGCTTTGATCAGAGTCTGTCGTATATATGCAAAGTGCGACCACGATTATCTGTACACTCACTGGGAAAATCAGAATATCACAAAAATACAAATGAAATATATCTTTACAGGAAAATTTGCAAACATTGTCGATGTTCTCGAGAAGATCATGACCTTCAACCTCCTGGAGAAAAGGATTCTCAGCCAATCAACCTCCTGTTTGACTCGTTACCGCGTCATGGCGACCAATCAGATATGTTGCAGCGTCTCGAGCGCCTCAATCTTGACGATTCCGCGGCCTTGACCCAGATATGTGGCCCGGACAATGATATAGTGCTTTCAAGGATTATATCAGAAAATCTGGTACGTGGATTATTATAAAACTAGAATTTGTTCATCAGCTGATCAACTGAGAAATATTGTACAATATATGGTAAAGCGACCATTGTTTAATATTTGTCAATAATTCGAAAAATCTTTCGTAATTGTTCTTGGGTATATAAAATCTCTCGAATAACTCGTTTACTTTAATCTTAAAAAATGTTACAACAATGGCAGATGGCATTGCTTGTGTACGGCATTTATAAAGTGTTTCATGAATTACATTTGTTTTAATGTTTAACTATATAATTAAACGTTGCATTCACATCTTGACATTAAATAGGTGATTTTGATTTGTATTGTTTTTTTTCTTTCTGATCTAGAGGTCACAGAAATACATCGCTATGCTTCCTAAAGACAAACAAATGTTTGCTGCCCAACTCAGGAGAAGACAACTCCAGAAACAACTTCCGCTTCATGACCTCCATCACAAATTCTGTAACAGCTTATCGGAAACAGAAATGCAGAAATTCCAAAAGTTTACAAACAAAAGACGATTAAAATCAGCTGGTATCGGGCAGATACGTGACTTACCCAAATCCGGAGAACACGTAAGTAGTGTAGCACATTTATAACAGGAGCCATTTGTATTGAAACCCCTTAATTGCCTTAAAGATGGAATCACTCTGATTTTCACGGTATTTGAATATTGTAAAAATAAACTGTCCCGGTTATTTTTGCATTATCAAACAAATTGGTGAACTTTCTTAAGAATATAACTGGTGAAATTTAATTAAAAAGAAAAGAACCAGAATAAAAAATGAAGTTAGAATGAGCCCATCGTAATAGAGAGTCGTAAAATTAGCTTTACTAATTAAACCTTCACCTGTCAAGCTACATATGCGATTAATTGAAATGTTACCTAGGTTGTTAACGGACTGTTCACGTTGAAGGTAAAACCTTGAACACCTTTTTTGAATAGTAAACTTCTTCTGGTATCAACACATAGAAATCGCATGGCCCAGGTAACAACCATTCGGTAATGAAATCAATTTAAATCCTCAATGAAATTGCCCCGCGTGTTGTATTGTAATTAATTTATGTATGCATATTAATTAATTCATTACATGATTACAAAATGCTTAAAATCACTAAGCATTTATTTGTTTTCTATCAAGACGTACAATACAGACCAGACTTTGAGTCGATAAACGTCTCGGTTTTAAACCCCACAACACTTGCCCATCTTTGTCTTCTGTCAAATCCATTTCAGATTACATCTCGACACACACTTGCATTGACTCAAGCTCTTGTACACGCTTAATTGACCACGCCCTCGGTATGACGTCACAGATCCGTGTGTTGAATTGCTCACGCATGGCTTATTCAGCCACCGTACCTTATTGCTAAACCCCTTCCTTCTGAGAGGAGAAACTATAAATAACTATCAGTAGATGTGTATCTCGTGTCTGGACGGGTTTACTCAGTCAGATGCTCTTTGATAACCGCATGCAGTTTCCAACACACTGCACTGGGTGATCCTAATTTTAACCCCAGAAGGTTGCCCTTTGACCTTTGAATCCTTTTTTGGAAACTGGTTAGATTAAAGTGGTTTATATGATAAAATTCTAGAGCAAAACTTGCAAATTTTGATACCTAAATAAAAAAAAAAGCAACCTCGAGTTATTTTGACGTCACAGATAAGATAACGTTCAAGATATGGAAAAGATCATAAACACGATGGAATGCACTTAAAACGCTCAAAAAAGGGAAATATGCCGTATAACCTCTGTAAACTTAACCCTGTATTAACTGGTCACCTGTATAAACCAGAGTCTTACAAAAGTCATATTGGGTGCAACTTCAGGCTGTCAGTTTGTATTAATATTTGATAAAATAAACCATTGCAAATCCGAAAAATAAATACTTGTATACATTCCAGCAATCGGAATACACGTTACTCCGTCTTTTTCGGAGCTGTCAAATTCGTAAATTTGTAAAACCTATATAATCCGTAAACCTGTATAATAAGTATCTCTGTATAATCCGTAAACTATATTATTAGTGTTCCTGTGTAATCCGTAAACCTGTATAATAAGTATCCCTGTATAATCCGTTAACTATATTATTAGTGTCCCTGTGTAATCCGTAAACCTGTGTAATAAGTATCCCTGTATAATCCGTAAACCTGTATAATTAGTATCCATGTATAATCCTTAAACCTGTATAATTAGTAGCACTGTATAATCCGTAAACCTGTATAATTAGTATCCATGTATAATCAATGAACCTGTATAATTAGTAGCACTGTATAATCCGTAAAACTGTAAGTATCCATGTATAATCCGATAAATTGTATAGCAAGTAAGTTTGCAAACTTGTGTAAACCAGACTTTTCACCAGCATTTAAGTCGAGATACATAATTTTGTATGCAAATCGAATTTGTATATAAATAGATCGGTGTATGATATACGACAGCGGGCAGTGCGCTCGGATAATTCGTGTTTTTTTTTCGTTCAGGGCGACGTATATTACAGATAGACGACACTAATTGTTGACAATGACAATTTGTACGAAAAGCTTTATTTGTGTCTATTTATGTTATTGTTTGTGTATGAAAATCCTTATCAATTAGTATATTTAATAGAACCCTAGAATGAAGTGTTCGTAATGTTACAAATGCCCTTTCAGTAAAATATCATATAGGCGTTCTGAACATACCCTCAATTTGATTTGTTCTGTATTTTGTAGAAATGTCATCGGTGCTTGAAGGCGGTAGAAAGTGGCGGGATTGCTGTCGTGGCAGACCGCATGGGCATTGGCACGTGCTGGCATCCGGGTTGTTTCACGTGCGCAACGTGCTCGGAGCTTCTAGTCGACATGATATATTTCCATAAAAGTGACGATATCTACTGTGAACGTCACTACGCTGATTCCATATACCCCCGCTGTTCCTCCTGTGACGAAGTAAGAGTTTGAACTCTGACCTTTTCTAAAATGTAACCTTTGCTCTTTGGTTCCCCTCCCATTTAAAAAAAAGTAAAACAGAAGTTTTTCATCAACATCCGCCCATTTGTTAAGACGATATTTAATAGAAAGAGCGTAAGGTCACTCTCAAGCGAAACTGTACTGAAACAAGTCTTTTTCAGGGTTTTATGTGAGAGAGACACAGACCCGAGTCGGCACACTTCAATATCTGAATACGTAACTTTCTAGTACATTTAGTATTCTATCAGATGATTTTAAAAATCTAATAATTTAAGAACGTCATATAATAAATATTAAAAATAATATTGCCTTCCAAAAAACGTTGTAATAAAACTAGAAATGTACAGTTTTGAATGTTATATGGAATTTCCATAATATTTTCTAGTTCACATTTCTACATGCGTATAGCTTACTACAGGAGCAGGGCAATGTTTTTATCCTTTCAACTGCAAGATGATAAAAGATTAAACCTTTACAGATAAAAACGTGATAATGTCACGTTCCTGTTGCGTCTGTATCCGTTATGTAAATGTCCTATGACGTCATAACCTCACATGGCTATAACGCGCATGCTTGACATGCCAAGTAAATTATCCTAACATCTGTTACACATGGTCCAATTAACGTTTCCTTTTTGCCAATAAAGCTCTGTGGGCTTTCATCAGTGTTTATAAAATAAAACAGGACAGAAAAGACCCACGGTCATGTGATCGCTCGGCGATGTAGTCGTCGTAACCGATCAGCGAGAACATTATAGTCTACTGGCCTTGTTATATAAACTCGTGGTAATGTCGAACAGACAAAAATGGGCTCGTTTTCATTTCTCTGACACAGAAATATGTGTATTATTAATACGTCAACAGAAGGTTAATAACTGTAAAATTGCCTGTTTGCAAATGCGTGAGAATTATCAAATGTGGGAGTAATTTTGTAGACAAAATCTCTGCAATGTTTACTGAGCTTGGTATACAAACTGTGTATATTTCTGAAAGCACCATATTCGTGAGAATAGGTAAATAACTTTTGTCCGGCATTGATAAGTGCTTCGCTTTTTTCAATTATGCCCATTTTATTATTTTGGAGGTTCTTGATATTGTCATAATATCAGACGATGTACTATCTAATGGCTTCGGTGATAATTGAGGCGTATTCACCCTACCTTTCTTGAATATTTTGAGGCACGGCAAGGAACGGCATGGCACGTCAATGAGTTGTATCTTTGAGTAAGCCTCCGCTTGTTACAGTCTACTCAGCTGTAAATGAGTATACGTGGTTGGGCAGTGTGGCTGGTTGCAAAGGCCCTATAACCACGTATAATAATTTGTGAACCGTTTTGAGACGACCTACGAACTAGGTTGTGATAAAGCGGTACATAAGAACCTCGAATTATTATCTATGAACCCTTTTTTCCTTGTTCAAAGTAATGACGGTCCTCGATGTGTCACAAGAGCAGAATATCATTGGTGTTCGGAACATTAGGAGCATGCTTGGACAGCTGTTTCATATATTTTGTCTACGCACGCATATTCATTCAGATCAAATTACAGCGAAATCTATCCCCTAAACAATTGATAAATCCATATGACAACTTTTGCAGATAATCTTTGCGAGGGAGTATACCCAGGCGGAGAAGCAGACGTGGCACGTGCAACACTTTTGCTGTTGGTACTGTGATGCGCCTCTAGCGGGCCAACGCTACATTGCCAAGAACGGCAACCCCTACTGCATTCTATGTTTCGACAAACTGTACAGTAAGGTAAGTTTCAACCTTCTGGAACAATATCATGGACATGGATTTATGCCATATTTTTGGCATGATTCAAATTTTTAACGAAAACGTTTTTGTTCACGCACTTGTCGACCCGTCACAGAACATCAAGAAAACAAAACAGATAATACCCTTATCTATCCCAGGGTTCCTAGTGCTATTCCCGGTATGTTTCTTCCGAAAAGAGCATTGTGTATGCATATGTAAGATTGTGTCAAGGACAAGGAAACATTAAAGAAGTTGAATAACCTTTTTTCTATTGTTTCACCGATATGAATTGAGAAATCTACACTATATAACCCATCGTCATGGAGACGAAACATTACAATGTAACAAACAAAACAGCATTTCCGTATTAATCGATCACTGAACCAATTTCGTAAGGTATCCATTCAAGATGAAATAGAGGAGCGCTGTAAACTAGTTCTATAACTAAAGGACAGTACGAAACCTTTTTCTTCACAAAGGATAACATTTATGACCCCAAGTTAGACAAAAAAAACATATATTGCTACACTAGGGTTGTAGTTTCTGAATGTAATAATTTGGTATAAGAGGGATTTTCGTAACATTAAAGGTAGTATTTGATGGGGTGGAGATGATCAGATTGACCTCAATGGGTCTCGAACTCCAATCAATGTTTTCTTGTATAATGAAACCTGTCCACACACTTTCCATACACAGAAGTAAAGGTTCTTTATTTACCTTTGCAACTCCGCAAATAAAGAATGTCTAACTACATTACACATCAGCAGTGGCCACAAGACAAGGAACTGCCTAGTGAAGATTTGGATATAATGTAGCTAAAATGGCTTTAAGTTTGTTTGTGATATCAAAATATCTTGTCTTTGTAGATTTGTGTGACCTGTGGCAAGACCATCACAGCCGACTCCCCAGGGCTTTCTCACGGAGAATTTCATTGGCACGCATGCCCACACTGCTTCAGTTGCCATGTATGCGCACGCAACCTTATCAATCAGCAATTCCTGTTGAAAGACGGAAAACTCTTCTGCTGTCTCGACTGTAAACAGTCATTTACGAATCGTCCTAACCAGGGTTTACCACGGCATATGCATCCTTAATGTTACCGTGGTCCCATTTTAACAATCTCCCTATAGCACACGACTCCTTAATGTTCTCAAATTGGTCGTAATAGTAAGATTTCCATAGGGCGTCCTTTTTGTATTTATACTGATCATTCTTAAATTGCACTCTGATCGTCCTAACCAGCAGTGTTTTCTGACGTATAAGCATCCTTAAAGTAACCATAGGCAGACCATATTGAAATGTGTTTAATACGGCATCGGTATCTTTAAAGTTGAAACTACATTTCTGTTAGGCAAGTGACATTAAGCAGTGTAGAATATAGCATTGACGTCCTTAAAGTTACTATAGTTACTACAGCGCGGGAATCCTTAAAGTAACCAAAGTATGATCATACTACCCAGTATTAAACACGGCCAAGTAATCCTTAACAGGCGCGCATCCAGTGTTTTATGAAGGGGTCCAAAGGGCGACAGCTGTCTGTGTCCAGGGACATAATTGCGATTGGGAGGTCTGTGTAGGGCAAAGCTTCCAGAAGTTGTGAAACTAGAGCTTTTCCTTCGCAAATGGTGGGATGGATGGGCTGTTGCCCCATAGAACGACCCCGTCACCCACCTCTGGATTCAATATTACTAGTAGTACGTCCTTATCGTTATCAAAAGGCACATGCATTCTTAAAGTAACAAGTAACCCCTGTAACTATATCCCGTGCGGAATTTTTATATGAACTTGTTTATAGAAAAATATTAAGATGTATCACGCGTCATCTACGTTCATTAAATTCAAAATAAAATTTCATTAACTGGGATGATTATATTTAAACTGTAAAAAAACGTTTTGTTCATCAGCAGTTTTTTTAAATAAATATTTTACTGTTTCATTTTTCATTTAACTCCTTAAAAGATCACTTAATTATGAACTTGTACATTTTACAGTGTAGATATTTTCTATTTCATATTTTGTATTTTCTATTTCATATTTTGATACTTAAAACGGAACACCTTTTGACAATAGTCCGAAGTGTCATTATTTGCTACTAACGTTTACGTCGTTTTTCGACACAACGGTTGGTGGATATCTAAAATGTACATAATTGGTCACATTTCGCCGCCACAGTTGATCGATATTTGCAGTTGATCAGTATTTGAAAGTTATAATGATCATTGATATTGAAAACTAAATGTTCACATTGGATTGACTCCTTATTAAAATTAATGTATTACTGTGGGCTCAATCGTTTTTAGTGAAAGTATTATGTTTGCAAAGTTTGACATTTCTTTTGATTTCTGCGCCACTTTCAGCGTTGAATCAGGATCATTTTTAAATAATCTTGTGTGGTAAAAGTCAAGACATCATGTTGACAATATTTGTTTTGTCAAATGGTCAAGTACAAAATCTTTCAAATAAAATAAAGGAATAAAAATCGACAATAATTATTCCATTCTCCAAACCCATAATACTGAACACGAACCTAAACGGTTTATAAAGTGCAAAAACCAACCAGTCAAGAAAAAAATTACATATTAAACGTCACATGTGTCCATTTAAGTGTTAGTTTCTTTGACACCATAGAAAGCGATTAAACTTATTACGTTTTACTAAATGTAAATATCACATTTTGAGGTAAACTTGCTTTACGTTAATCATTTAGTATAAAATTACTTATTAACATTTCAACTAAAGCATTATGTTATATAATACATTAGGTAAAACTCGTTTTCCCCCTCATCAGATAAGGTTTATTTGTTTATTTCATTTGTAACGGTCAACAGTTATTAATGATGTATTTAGAAATGTTGCAAATCTCTAACGATTTAGTTTTCGTGTCATTCTGCATTGCATTAAATAAAATGGTGTTAATTAACCGTACAATTCACAATTTAAAATGAAATGTATGTCTTTTTTTTTATCATTACCTACATAGTATTGTTGTATATTTAACTCGTTCAATCCTGAAATTTCAATTTGAACTCTGCCAACCTTTTGAATTGGAAGAGTTTAATTGTGTCTTCAGGGGTGAATGCGTTAAGTACAAACAATATAAAATGCATTGTATCAGAGTTGGTAAAACGTCAAATACATGTACGACCATCATCATTATATAGGTGTGAAATATGACTGTATGATGATTTTTTCATTTTTCATTATTCATTATTTCCATATATATTCGAAAATTCTGCTGGTCAAAATTTTGTTTGGATAATGTAAAATTTTCAGTAAGTATATTTTGTTTCGAATACATTAAATATAACACAGATGGTAATATTAGGTCCTTTACATCAAGTGGAGCCACGAAAAGATAGCAGTGTACTATATGTACGTTTGAAGTGAATCAGATACATTTGTATGTTCATTCCATAATATACGTAATTTTGTATATTGGCGATTGTGTTTTATGTTCCTAAATGAACCAATCAAATTCCAAGTGAAGTTGCGTTTATGTTACTATGATTACAAATTTAGTTGTTATCTGTAGAAAGGACCATGATTGGTTCATAAGCGACACAATCTACAAAATTCAGTGTTATTTATATGGAAAAAAATATTAAAATAATTACGGGAATCTAAAAGTACTTCCGGAATCATATTTTCTTCATAAAGATAATTTTGTTTTAATTGGTGTTAACGAGATCTGGGGATTGTACGG
Source organism: Chlamys rubida (assembly GCA_032359455.1). Taxonomy (NCBI): domain Eukaryota; kingdom Metazoa; phylum Mollusca; class Bivalvia; order Pectinida; family Pectinidae; genus Chlamys; species Chlamys rubida. The sequence goes on from JAUMHH010007725.1 coordinate 10,331, forward strand.
GTTTAAGATTATTTTCCATACAAATGGGGCAGTCATTATATTTATTTCTAAATTTCTATAAATTTCATTTTGATTCGGGCTAAGCACTGTTCCCATTTCCTACCATTCTTCCACTCATATATACAAGATATATATGTGGTTTTTATTTTGATCCCCATTTGGCTCGCTAATAATTTATTAGTTGAGATATGAACATATCTGGGTTTTTTTTAAACTATTACATGGTCATTCAGATTGAAACCAATGTTATATCTACTATAACTATGTGAAAAGGGAGACAACTATGTGTGTTTGTTTAACAGTGTGATTGAGTATATGTGCGTGATATTAGTATTTTCGTCATTATGCATGATATAGGTAAGTCAGCACAACAGTATTAGTACAGTATGTCCATACATCTGATATATATATATTTACACAGTTTGTAGATAAATTACTTTGTTACCTACGTTTGTAAAAAAAAATCTGGATTGTTTGAATGTAAAAATACTTATCATCTTTTCATTTTTTTTACAAAAAAATAAAATTAGCAATGTTTGTCGATGTTGACTTTTGTTATTTATAGCAACAGATGACCTAATTATCCTAGTAATATATAAATGTAAGATAAGGAAAATTAAATTCTTAAAGTGCAATGCTATGCCTAGCAAAACATTGCCTAAGCAGGCGTGAAAGTGATTCAAATAGACAAAAAAAACACAAGAATACGTTTTTAGAGGAAAACCAACACAAAATAGAGCCCAACAACATGAATAGACAAAATGTGTGTACGCATCATGAATAATAATAATAGTATACAACATTTATATAGCGCTCTATATAATTTGTAAAATAACTTTAAAGAGCTTTACAACATATGGATAATAGTAATGGTTATAATTGTGAAAACAAAAAAACAAAGGCTTACAATCACTTTTATAC
>JAUMHH010007736.1:0-11250 GCA_032359455.1 Chlamys rubida
GTTTTCACAATTATAACCATTACTATTATCCATATGTTGTAAAGCGCTTTAGAGTAATTTTACAAATTATATAGGGTTCTATACCAAACGCTTAACGATGATACGGCATTATAAAATGTGTATATATAACGCTTATTAACGCTTGCACATTCATTATTTAATGTTAATTATAATCCAATCGTAAAATTCATAACACAATAGCAGACACACATTTGTTTTTCACATTATACAAATAAACTCCTTAAACTCCTTAAACACTACACATAACAGTTATGATTAATGACAAGATGCTATGGCGTTATAAGTGCTATTAATGCAGCCACTGATCAAATGTTACGAGGTTATTCTTGCTCTAATTACAGCATTGCATGTTATCCATGAGAAAAATACTTAATATTAATTTGACATATACTTTTTTAAACGAATGAAGATATCCTAGACACGTACGGGTACAAATATGACGAGGGAGCTTCCATCCTTTACACAGTCATCGATATCAGGAAGGACCAGGCTGGTGCAGCAACTACTTGTACCACACGGTACACCCAACTAATGAGGGTGGACTCAGCATCTAAACTGACAAGTCTGCAGAACGTCGTAAACGGAAGCTATGTTCTGAGTAAGTCCATCCATCACGTGTGCTGATACTGCAAGATGAACTTGATTATGTCTTTGATTAAAGACGTCAGCTGATGATGATATAAATGCTATTTATTGCCAAGGTTGTTAAAAAAGGCAGAATTCCTTCTGCTATTGACAAAATCTTAAATCAGATACGAATTAGGGTTTGTCATATACATATGAAATCATTGGATACTAGCATATTTTCTTTACATGAAAACAAATTTGGTCATTAGTGATCCGACAAAAGTGAACAAACCATTACTACTGGACAGATCATAAGAGACCAGTACTTATCATGGCGGAGGGATATCTGGTTTTCCTGAAGCATAGATCTCCACAACCAATGCTTGTCATTGTTAAACTATTATAATATCTTGATTCATTAAACATTACATGATAATGCCGCTATAGACCTTACTAATGGTAACTGGCATTTCCAGTTGAAGTTAGGGCAATACTGTATTCTCGTTGGCATTTTCTTTTTGTATTTTTCGCCAAAAATGTCTGTGGGTAAATACCATATGATCTACACTGTTATCTATCATCATTTTTCAGTGCACGATTACAGATTCTACGTCTCAGGAGAGTATATTTCCGACACGTGGACATACAGTGGCGAATCGGATGAGATACACAGTGCCCTCTGGTCCACTGGATACCCCGACCCAGAGAAAGGTCACTGTGTTATGCTTACACAGGAAGGTTTGGCCAATGTTAACTGTGAGGAAAGCCTCTATTCCATTTGTGGCAATTAAGATAGATAGGAAAGATACAGTCAAATCAAATGCATGTTTCAATGATAAATACAAATGATCGGAGATAAGATACACTGTGGAAAAGGGGCATATTATATACAGTAGCACGTTTAAAACAAAAGGATGAAACATTCTTTCTGAAGCAGTTTTAGAATTAAATTCAAATAGAAAAATCACTATTTTTCATTGAAAGATGAATGTGGAAAAAAACAATATGTTTTTAAACCGATTTGAGTTAACGCAAGGATCCATCGCGTGTTTTACTTTCTGCACTTCGGAGTTGGCCCAAGGCCGGAATAGGACTGTTTGCTGATTTTTATTAACAATGTATATTCTACGAAAACATTTGCAGTTTGAAATTAGCATATGAAGACATAGCATGTTTTTTAATACCGTCTAAATTCATTGTGGAGTGGATGTATTTGGTTGGTGGACTTTATATTAGGTGTTTGTTTTTTTATAATTTATCGTGTATTAGCTTAAGAAATAACTCGAATTGCATATGTAACAATATAATATTGGACAAGGAAGTAATTTCAACTTTTCGTAGCAATCCGCTCCTTTATCGTGACACGGATTATATGATATTGCTAGATTTATCTCAACCCACAAAGACATATTTCCGCCCGGCATTGTCTCTATCCGCCCGGCACATGCCATCTCCGCCCGGCACTTTCCATATCCGCTAGGCACTTGCCATATCTATCCGACACGCGCCATATCTGCCCAATGGGCGCCATATCCGATTTGCCTACAGTTCAACATATTTCAGAAACGTCAAGCCTGGTTTCTACTCGATTTGTGTTATTTACTGTTAATTTGGATAATGCAATGAAATCATGGACAGAAAAAGCAAACTGGAACCACTGGAAACACGTGTATTGAGGTAAGATAAAAGACAAAAAAACAATAAAAAGTAATCAACAATTATGCTCATCGAAAGTATGCAAAGCAGTACGAAGCGGACGACGCAGTGTTCGTTTTCGGCACTTGGAGCTGACATAGACAGCACGAGTATGTGTATCCCCTAATTACAATGTTTATAATGTAAACGTATTGTTCGTTTTCTTCAACGATTGTTCATAAATTCTACAGTAGAATAAAGTGAATATGAGACCACTTTTAAAATATTTATATCGCTTATATCAACATGGTCGTTTTTCTTAACATAAGCCCATTTAAGAAGAAAATAGTTGATATTGATATTTACTTACTATGAATCCTTAATATACAAACAACATATGTTGACTCATAGATACCACTCTGTTATCAAAAGATAGTATACCACTGAAAATGTACAATTAAATTTATGTTATATTTAAAAATACCCTATAGCAATATTTCAATTTTCCTACTTCATTTATTCAACAGCTATTAGTGATTTTTCGTTAATATTTGAGCATTTAAAAAAAACACTGTAGGCAACAAGATTTTAACTGTTTGTGTACAATATATACATGTCGATGTTCTAAATGAAAGCATTTGAAATATTCGTTATAGCTATGTAACTACGTGTGGTGTTTATCTACATACGAGCCTAGTCACGGTGTTTGTTTTGTATATGTACATGTATATCCTTGTGATCATCTTACTAACATCAATTATCTGTCCTAGGCGGGACGCCTACATGCCTTATTTATACTTTTGTGTAATTTACAAAGAACAATGTAAATGTAGGAGTTATATCCCTTGCAACATTGACTTCCTTCTTCCCACCTTTCCGTAATGCACTTGTTTTGCTTGTCGTATTTTCGTGTCGTCACGTTTCAACGAATTCTGCTGGTTAATAACAAAAGGTGGAGCCTCCTGAAGAATATTTTTTATCGAATTTCCCTTTTTGGTCACAAACAGGAAACGGTTTCTGTTGTAAAAATATCCTCTGCTAATTGTGTAAAAAAATGTTTCAATGTGCCAAGTTGTGCTGATGTAGTGTTTTTATTGATGACAGTAGCGGTCTGAAACTTAAGTTAAAATATCCATATGCTTATATTCTAAATAGTCTGGGAAACTAATTTATCCATAAACAAAACAACAAAATCATAGCTAAATCACTTTACATAATTTTACATAAGAAAACAAATGATCTACAAATTCTGCTTTGATAAATGTCAGATACATCAATCAATGTTTTTAATTTTGTTGTTGCTTTTTTCTATATATCTATATATCTAACTCAAAGCATTACATTTTTCATGTATATTGTTTATATGCAATAATATGGTACTCCATTACGTTGTTGCATACTAAATTTCTTTTTAAGGAACAGGTTTATATATAAGTATTCAAATCCCAGTGCTGAGTTGATTTCCTCCCAAAGTTTTTTTCATGGCCTGTATTTTTAATGTTTTTTTCCTTTTTTATTTTAATATGACAAAGCTCAAGGTTTTGGTTTTTACATCATTGAATATGCTTTTCTGTAAACCTGTATAACTCTCGCTGTTTTTGTAATAAATATACAACGTGAACTAGACAATAAAACATATCCATGTCCGGAACATTTTATCCTTTTTTTCGCCGCCTTCGTTTGTCATCGTTCATCGTGCGTCATCCGTCAGGCGTTAACAATTTATATTTTCAACATCTTCTTCCGAACCTCTTGACTGATTTATTTTAAAGTTGGTGCATATGTTCCTTATAATATCCCAACCTCTAAAACCCGTAGATGGCCGTTCTGACCTCTGCTTTGTTGAGACATTCTCGACTTTTTCCAAGGAACTGATTCATTGACTGACTCCAAACTTCGTACAATTTTTACCATTTGAAAATCCAAGATGGCGACCTCACGTCTAATAGCGGAAACATATTGGACTTCTTCTCCGGACGATGTCACTATTTGACTTCGACTTTTGGTGCAACTATTTAATGTTAATAGAAGTCCCGAACAAGTGTTTTGTGATAACCGAAATTCCAAGATGGCCTCCGTGGCCTCTCATTGCTCGAGACATTTTCAATTTGAACGTTTTGGCCCCTTACAACTCATGCTATTCATTATTATAGACATTTCGAAAAAAAATGAAAAAAACTAAAAAAATACTGCAAATGACAAAGCTCTGTTGTAGTACAAATGTAGTATTCATTTTCTTAAGACGAGTATTTGCAATCATAAAGCTAACAAAATGTTTTTAGTATATGATTTCATCTTCAAATACCTTGTTCAAAATTTGTTGTTTCGATATCAGACGATGACACGTTTTCTGAATAATTCCTCCGCTTTAGAGCAAAATAAGTTCCTTGGTGGATGACTATTGAGCTACGCAATCAATGTTGATTTTTATAATAAAGTTAGCAGTAATTCTGAGAGAAACCCGCTATGCTAAATTGTTTCTATGTTGCATTCGTCTTCGATAGATGGACGTAATACGCACATGTGAGTGCACCTATACAATTTGGTAAAATATACAGTGTGCCGGGAATGAATTGCACTGCAACATAGAACTGCTTCTTCCTTTTACGACTCATCGGTGATGCTAGGGACATAAACAAGTGGAATTGCAAATTGGTCTAATCATATTTCTATCAATTTCTACAGATGTTTGCAATTAGAAGTCGACATAAGTAGGATGTTATATAATGATAAAATAACGAAAAACAACAATTATTCTTTTTTGCGAATGTGCAGACAGTATGTGCTGAAAGGTACTACTTTCTATCTAACCCTTCGAATGTACGAACATGATAACTACAGGAGACTTATTACTAACGGATGAATTTGTTTTGGAAGTTATCCTGACGTTCAACAACTTTCATTTTTGTGGCGACCCAGCAATGGGTACCTAATTGGCACCTTCGTGCAAATATATTCATGGATTATCTAGAGTCACAACTTATAAAGTATATGTTCCATACAAACCGGTTAATATGTAGCGTTTCATGAAGTAGAATTTTCGGAGAGACTAATACGCTTCTACTAGGCAATAACACAACAGACCCTCATTCAAAACCAACAGTCACGCACTAATACCCTTTCCCATCCTGTTGCCATCCACCCCTCATCACTAGAAGTTTCCCCTTCTCGTAGGCGCTTCGTATTAGACATATTGTATATGACGACATCACGTTTGATAAAGGATGTGTGAAGACAAATAAGCACCTTATGCTCAGGGGATATGACGCAGTCTTAGTCTTCGGGAATTAGAAAGTATCAGAGTATTAGACAGGGCTTCGTTGCTGCAATAAAGAGTTCGAATAGCAAACGGCAGGATCCAATGTGTTATTTCCATCCCACATGCCATCATTTGTGCGCATCATACAACAGCACTGAATTATCGTCCAGTCATTTGACAAATTGCAAAAATATGTTTTCAAGCCCACTTTTACTGACTTACGTAAACCACAAAACGTAGGGATGCAATTGTCCAGTGTAAACTCTCAACCACAAACAGTGTATGGTAAACAACAAATGCAAAATGTGTCGTTACACGGAAGGTACAAGGTCTTTCAAATGTGAAATAACACAGAAATAATATCGCGATCTTAGGTCAGTATCTTGGAACATATCTGATATCATATTCCTTATTATTTGTGGTAAATATCAAATGCAGTATGCTGGGGAAACACGGAATGTCCTCAACTTTAATAACAATCTTAGTTCAATCAGCAACAAAACATCTTCCTGTGGCAAGACATTTTACCTTCCAAGTTATACATGGGAGGATATGCAAGTGGTGGCAATCGACCATGTGACTACTGCCAAACAGAAAGGACAGACCAAAGATAACTACTGGATAAATCAACTCCATGGCACCTTCCCTCCTGGCATGAATAAACAATGTGAGCTTACATCTCACAACTGCTCTTGCTAGTTGCCATCGCTGCCAAAACCACATGGTATTATCAGTATATGTACAGTACTCACAAGGTGGTATTTTACACATTTCAGTCAATGCAATTTAACCTGCAATACTCGTCTATGGTTGTTTTTGAATGTTTCATTTCAAAATAAGTTATTATTTTGCCCTCTCTTGGTTCTATAATGCTCTAGTAAAAATGTCACTTTTTACTAGTGGAATGTCAGGAACTGTCCATGTCTTAAATGCATTGAAAGCCAAATTAACTGCGAAATGTAAACAACCTTTTGCTGTTTGGAAAAGTACGGATGTTACTAACATGAAAGGGAATGTTTATGATACAAAAATCGAATAATCAGGCAAAGGTTACAGCCTAGTAATTAAATGAATTTCGCATAAAAATTGACATTGCAGCTTTATTTAATTGTCACCAATACATTAGTATAAACATGTAGTAGCTATCATTTTTGCGTAGGTTAGCGTTAAGTGTATGAGATTGATTAGCACATGGATATGTTTCTAAATATGTACTAAAATTGAAGTAACTAATACAATACTTTGAATCAATTAATGAAATGATTAATGCATTCGACTTTGTAATTAAGATAGTCAGAGATTATAAAGATACAATTTGATAAAATAGTACAATAAGTTGCATGAAGCCCCGTATAATAGACAATAAGAGCGTGTCAATATTTATATATTGTGGGCTTTAAAATTAACAAAGTAGAAATCATGATAATGCTTTTTGCAGTTAAAATACCTTGACATAGGGGATTTAAAAGGCATCCCGTTTGGTTCTTAGTCTGTTGGAAGATATCTATGCATTTTGAAAATGTTAATGTTGTTGTGGAGCTGGAGCTTACTGTATCATTACTTGATATAATTTCCATGTTAACGTATGGGTAATCATGCAGCCTACGCGACACGAAGCTATTATGAATCAATGCGATTACGCGGCGTATGTGTCAGTGTGTCCTATTTAAGTTTATTGGAATATTTGACACTGACTTAAATTGAAAATAATCACCACACAACATCTAAAACACTATAGTGATCATTCCTTTCTATTTATATAGCCGCCATCCTTGAAAAAGTATTATTAATCATTATCATTAATAAACAAACTAATCATGAAAAAAACACCTGTTTTTACCCAATCTCTTGATAGGTATCCAGATATTCATGCAGTAACCAAAGTATTTTTATGTCTCTAACATGATAAGGTAACACTTCAACCCAATGTGCTATGGACATCGTTTGTCAGCAAATCAATACGGATCACCACACATGCATATACACATATGTGCATGTATATTTAAGACAGGTTCTCACTGCATGATTTACATATTACGGGCATTTCCTTCCGTATCTTATTAGAGAAATAACTAATATAAAAACACTGTAAAATTATGAAGCGATCTTGTCGGTTCGTATCCGTAAGACAGCTGCTGGGTCATCAACACGCCGTCCTGGAGGTTCGTAAGACAGCTGCTGGGTCGTCAACACGCCGTCCTGGCGATACGTAAATGAACTGCTAGGTTAACTACACGCCGTCCTGGAGGTCCGTAGGATAACTGCTAGGTTAACTACACGCCATCCTGGAGGTCCGTGGGATAACTGCTTGGTCAACAACACGCCGTTCTTGCGGTCCGTAAGACAACTGCTAGGTCATCAACACACTATTCTTGCGATCCGTAAGACGACAACTACTGGGTCATCAACACACATTCTGGCTGCCTATTAGCGGCTGAACAACATGTGAGTCCAAATTAATGAATATTATTCAAAGAAATTTTCTTACGACTTAGATATTCGTTGTAAATTAAAACTTATTTCCTTATGATGTGAACATAATCATACGTGATGGTATTTGTTTAATAGTGCCGAAATTCACGCATAGGAAATATATGATATATGTATATATCTTTATTTTTAGAAAACATCGGGAAAAACAATGTGAACGTATAAAGAACATGTCATAGATATTTTGTATGTATTTTCATTAAGACCTTATTTGCTATCTCAGTATTTCAACCATTATACACAGTAAGCTTATACATGACATCTTTGTTTCATTTTCTGTTTATTGGGAACGTCAACATTGTATTTCCTTCATTCATACACAGTCATATCCTTTTCCGACTTTGTGGATACATGTCTGGGCTGTGATTGTGTCTGCATACAATGACTTCCCCTTAACTTCCGCCTCCATATAACCCTAGCATAGTTTTCCCGATGAAGTCCCGCTGAAGTTTTACACCCATAACACAGTTATCGATTCCATTTTGCATATTTTAATTTAATTGTTTCTCATAAAAATCCCGCAAGGTATAGGTTTCTTTTCAGAAATGATTTAACAAAGCATAAGTAATGCCGGAAACAGCTTGAAAACACTTAGTCACGGCTTTTGGCAGTGAGACGGGGATCCTTAACCTTCTTTTTACCTTCACTTATAGTCTTATTCAAATCAATGACTCAGATGCTTTTTATAAGATTTTCCGATAAAGCGGCCCTCATCAATAGCGACTGTAATGTAAAATATTTTATCGTTGAGATATTTTTTGGGGCTTTGTCTGGTCCTACGAATACTAGAGCGTATATACGGTGATGTTCCGCATGATTTACTGTATAATTTGCAATCCCCCGTTCTACCTGTGTGCTTTCACGAACAGACATATCGAAGCTGGCATGGAGCCATAGTCGATCGATACAGAAATAGATCATCACCATGTCCAAGGTAGTTGATATACAATGCATTAACCCGGGCTGAGTGTGGTGTACCATGAACCTACATGTGTGCTATTGAAGACGCAATCATTTCACAGGATACACCAATGTCTATCCAAAATTCAGTTAGGCAAAAATGTCCACAAAGGATTACAGTCATCACATCCCATGTACTGCTAAGGTAAGCTTATGTACAGCTGCTACGTGTGTAACTATATATAGATCGTCTATGCGCTTGGTATAATGTATGAAAATGTAGATTTAAAATAATAAAATATCCTAAAACCTACTTTTTAAATATCGTTTTCCAGAAATCGTGTCGAATGTGTCAAAATTAATCTGTTTTTGGTGAATCCGTTTTAAGGTAAATGATCTGATTTTTAATGATTTGTTAGCCCTATAAGATCACTGGACTAGTTCATTAAGACATAACTTTGGTTCAAATGCACACGAGTGCACTGTTTGCAGTTTTGTTTTTGTTTTGTTTTTATTCTTTATTCGTTTATTTTTTTTTAAATACGGCAGATAACTAACAAAAACATTTCGAAATAAAGAGGTGATTATTCGTTTTTTTCTCCCTTACTAACACTAAAATAGAAACAAACAAAGCAAAGGTAATAGTTATCTCTGTATAAAGAATGTAAAAATATAAATGCTCATTTATAAAGGCAGAGGAAGGACAAATATAACAAGGTTCATACATAATGACATTGAAAGAATAACAATAGCAATGTTCATGCATAAAGACATTGAATATTAAGACAAAGAAAGAATAAGAATAGCAATATTAATACATGAGGGCAGAAATAGTAAATATAATTAATTTCGTATATAAAGATAGAGAGATTAAATATAGATAGTTTAATTTATAAAGACAGAGGGACTAAATATAACAATTGTTTGTACATAAAGACACTGAAAGACTAAAAATTGCAATGCTCATACATAAAGGCAGTAATAATAAATATAATTAGTTTCGTACATAAAGAGAGAGAGAGTAAACATAACCATTTTTATTCATGACGACACAGAAACTAAACGCAACAATTGTTGATACATAAAGAGATAGAGAGTAATCATAACAATGTTCACTCACAAAAACACAGAAATAATAAACTTAACAACGCTCATCCGTAAAGAGAGAAGCGTTATTTAACAAAACATCTATGCAGACATTTGTAATTGCAATACTCTTCGTAAAGATAAAGTGTCATGTTTTATTCATGCTGTGAAAACACTGAAACTGATATTTAATATTGATCTGAATATTATCTTTATAATTTAAATTAAAAAATACTATGTCGATAGACATCAATAAAATGTAATTATTAAATATGCGGGTTTCAACGATAAATGGTATTTTTAATAAATATCTAAGAAAAAACTAAGAGAAGTTAACAACAAATATTATAACATTATTTTTAAAAGCTGTTTGATAAACCTTTCAATTCTTTTCTCTCAAATAACTATCAGCAAAAACTTGATAAATTGTCAAACTCACAGCTTGAAAATCAGCCATAATAAAAGTGCAAGTATTTTACGTTAGACATCAAGATCCAAGCCAAATATATTGAAAGGGTTGCTAAGCTGTCATTGTCTTGCCTTTGATTTTTGAGGGAACTCATTATAAATGTTCTATAACTTTTTTCATGTTCACAATATATGTATTTATCATATTTTTGACATTAATTAGCCATACTGTAGATATATTTAAATACATATCAACAATCCAACACATACATTTATAAGAATTTATGATTGGATATTACGAAGAACAGCAGTAAAGTCCTGTGTTAATATGGTCCAATTTAGAGTTTAAGGCCTTATAAGTCAATAATAGCAAGACCGGGAAAAGTAATTCAACACTGTATAATCAGAATCAACAACTCGGAAGTGTGTCACAGTCAATAAGTATCGCATAGGGATGAGCCATATGTTTTAGTTGGACATGGAATACGATTTTAATTTGTCCATTATATTGTTTTAAACCTGCTGAATTCACATAGAAGTTGAGTTTTAAATTCCCGTGCTAATTGTTATTTAAAAAGTGACCTTTATACATCAACACATTTCGAGACAACTATTAACTTATTTGGTTGCACGGAGCGTTTACATGTAAGTATCGTAACTGTGGTAGTTTGTAATGTAAATATAGTTGAATTTCGGCTTTTGGGTTTGTTTATAAGTGTAAATAGAGTTGATTTACATAACTACATTGTATATGGGTTTTATAATGTAAATTTACCTGATTGTGTTTGTTCGAGTTTTAATGAAAATTGAGTTGATTTACAAAAGTATTTACTTTTTAGGTTGTTCGGGTTTGTAAGGTACTAATAGCTTAATACAATTGTAAC
>JAUMHH010007747.1:0-11250 GCA_032359455.1 Chlamys rubida
CAGGTTGATGAAGATACAGGTTGATGGAGATACAGGTTGATGAAGATACAGGTTGATGGAGATACAGGTTGATGAAGATACAGGTTGATGGAGATACAGGTTGATGAAGTATATGGTCGCCATCATGATGTCATTAGGAAATATACTAGTTTTATACTGTGATAAGACGGTCGATGTTTTTGGTAATACTCATCGGTGTGTCTTGCTGTTTCGTTGTCACTACCCCGGTTCTCGCTATGAGGACGTAAAATTACTTGGATTTGACCTTGATTTACTTATACTTGTTCAAAGCTCTCCATGTTAATACTTTCTTTATTCATATTTTGCCTTAGTTTTATCACTTTTGAGTTCGAAATACTGTTTTGTTGGCACATCACTTTTCTCTTGCTTGTTCAAATAAAAGGGAACTTGCATTCACTTAAGTGTAAATTTGTGTAACATAAGACTATTTTTTTTTGTCCAACTGAAGTTAAACATAGAAAAATCTACGAGGAAGTTCAGTACTTGTAATATTCCCTACATATCAAAGTTCCGTGTCATTTCTGTGATTCTGACCTGTTTGTAGATTGTACCTCTATCACGCAGCCAAAAGTACACGGTGACATTCTAGTGTATGTTCTCATTATAATTCTTATATCCAATATCAGTTTAGTTTAGTGTGTACTTTAACTCGGTAAAATGTACAAGCGGTACCGTAAATAGCTAAGTACCCACGGTCCAGTGACCCAGTGGAGATATGTGCGCGGTACACTGACCCACCGTCGTATTTAGGACGTGGTCCGAGCCCTGGCTCGTTGACAGTGTTTATTAGTGGGGTCATCACTTGGCTTAGAATGACCAGTGATCTGATTAACGCGTGTTGATGGAATCAATCGTCACACGTCCTATCTGGCCCTCGAACAGAAAGGGGCCTGTGATCTTATTGGCCTACCTGTAGATACAGCTATCAGTAGACACGTACAGATATTAGCCAGCTAATCAGACGCATTGTACATGGATTGAATTCGTAATGTTGTCATTATAATATACTATGTCCCAATTAGTCAGTACTAGGTCTGGAAGCATTCGCCCCTTCTTCAAAGGTGTAACGTATCTTGTATGTTTGTAAAGAACACTGATGGCCATTCTGTGTGGATGATAGTCACACTACAGGCGGGCCGTAGTCCGGCCATACACTTGTTACGTTTCTAAACTTAGTCGATTCTAAATCACTTCAAAGACAATTGTGAAGATAAATGCTCCTCAATTAAATGTTTGTTTACTATTATTGTTATGTACTTTAGTTTTTTTACATTGATTAACAACGCTTAAAGTACACAGGCGAATATATTTCATTTATGAACAAAGTATTACAGCACTTCCTATCATTATATTCTGATGTTTTTTTCCCACTCAGGATGAAAAAAATTATGAACTTTTATTGAAGTGAATATAAAGAAAATATTAACTTACAGTTTTCTAAAAATAGTAACATCGAGTTAATATCGCATTTCGCCAACCTCCACGCGATTACGATTCAACCAATTAGGATTTAAGGGGAATATGGTCCCTTTTAAAATAACACCATACCGACTTTGTCATCAAGACATACATGGCTAGTAAATGTCTTAAATACACTGGTTTCAACATACAAAAAGATGTTGTTCCGTCATTAGTCAGAAGGCAATTCATATCATGATCTTATCAGCATGGCATGTCTCTTCAAATATCAGACAATTTATGAAGAAATTTTTACAGAGAATAATAAATACATCATGTAAAATAAAACAGTGAATAATTTTTGTCACTTTTTGAGTTGTATTTCATAAATTCTAAAATCTGTCACGATTTTATCGCCGGGTGTAGACATTGTTACCCAGGTTGATGGTGTTCTCTGTCTAGTCGGTCTGTTAGGGTTGTGTCCGCCGCGCGAGACGTTTATGTGAGTTACGTCAGTGTACCCGCTGTAAGGGCTGACAGTTAAGTATCGTGATGTACCCTCCGTATGATCGCTATACGAGCGACACAGTTAACCCGAATGATGCTAGGTGTACATGTCATTTAAAACCTAACCATTCACACTAACAGCAGGCTCCAGAAACTGCTGACGGGTAAGTATTTAAAATCGGATACAGATAATGAAGCTATTTATTTTCATATCTGTAATAAATTATTTCTATTTCTCTGCCAGACGACATAGAATACATTACATCAGCCGAAGGTCAAGCGCATGTCATGTATTGTATGACCAGAATTTAATTTTAACATGTATATATATATACCTCACACAGCAGCGAGGGTATACGAGTCTGTACAACCCGTATATACGTTTACTGGGAACAAACTTTTCAGTTGATATTATTTTATCACTCTCTTGAATGATACAACAAGCATTCCTCCCCCTCCCCTCTCCCCTATACAATTTGAAAAGTAAATACGACCAGACCACACGAAATAGACAACTTTTCTATTCGGGCTACACCAAAATATATAGGATTCATCTCAGCTACCATACCATCATAGTTTGGGTGATACCATTGGTGGACATAGAAAAGTCTAGTGAAGTATACAATTTCAGTATTCGGTCAGTTTGTCACATGACACAGCGGAAGACGTATATTGCATGCAATTGATTTCCATGTCATGTGACATGGATTAAGATATTAAGCTCTCTTTTGCCTTACGGAGTAAACACATGGGATGTAATGTTACAACGTCAATCCCGACATGATTGTACTAACACAGACAACAAGATCTAATCAAAAGGCAATCCAAAACAATCCAGAAAGTTCTAAATATGTCTGTTGTTTGTTTCGGGTATCAATACATCTGTAAGACCTTACTCATGCGTAAACAAGTTGCTTTGAGTGTTGTCTACTATGACGTATTACCCCTGTTGACATTAAAAAACAGCAGGACAGAAGGCGCCAATTAATATCAACATTGCATATTCCTACTTGCTGAAGAATGGCTACTTCCGGTTTTTACCAAACAGAATTTCGTCGACATGAAACCTTACGGTCTTTTACGTAATACTTATATGAAATACGGGTTAATAAGCGTGCCGAATTCTGGGTCGACACCCGCCCTGTCTATCGGCCCGATGGACTATGCCAATATGCAAATTAGCGTGGTCCGTAGGCGTCAGAACGCCCTGTACGGCCGTTTGATGTCGGCTGAAAAGGGGGATTATTCGCCGGATTATGCCTGTGCATTTGGCACTCGACATTTATTTGAATATACAGTACCTATATTGTAATGTTAAGTCATGTTTACTATAGAAATGGTGTGAAACGGCACATTTACCACTTAGTCTGTCGCCGATAACGACACGGAACGTGGCAGTGACTGCACATTACCCCTGGGTTCGACAAACGGGACATGTGTATACGTCTAAATGTTCTACATAAGTTTTACTCCGCTACATTAGCTCAGAATAACAACCCTACTTAGGTTTTGATCCGTGCGACACCAAATTCTCAAACTTACACATATTTCAACTACAACATTAGAACACTATTGAATACTACGGCATTTTGTTAATGAATATTCTTACTTCGAATTCACAAAATATTTATGCGGCCAGAACGCCGTTTCCGCAACAACTTATATCAAAACGCCAATGACGCCCATCATTAGGGTCAACACATTGCCAGGGACATGCTTATTTAGAAACACTGATCTATTTATGTAAAGTGTCATCCTATATATAGCTTGTAATGAAGGTCTGTTGATGATGTTTGAAAGTTCTAGCGTGACCTATTCATAATCAGATAACCCTGCATTTAGTAACAATGCATTACCCAGATTTCTCCTCCCGAAATAGGCCGACACATTCCAACCGCGACGCCTCCACTCGATCTACATTGATTACAACATCAAGCGTTAGAGTGAATCTGATTATTATGGCATATTTTGTAAATATCATCGGCAACAGGGCGCTATTTACACTTCCGGTTTTGTGTTGAGTGTGCACTTTGTCAAAATATAGCTCACATTGTACGAAACTCGGTCAGGTAAAGGAAGATCCAGGTCACCCATAGCCACACCTCTCGTAGGAAGGTGCTTCATATGTAGGGTATAGATTCTAAAGTGACGTGGAGGGGATGGATGGATATTTCCCAAGAAATTATGCAATCTATTCAACTTATTTAACTATATTTTAAACATATTGAAGTGGCTTTTGTTGTTTGCTAAACATTATCAGAAAAAGTGTTGGGATAATTTATCATAATTAATTTGTCTGAAATACATTTTCTGTTTTTGATAACCCTATAGAGATTTTGTACGAAGGTATCGGTAGTATCGGGAGTGAAAGTTTAATACCCTGTGTGATCAAAAGATTCGGTCCGTTGGACGGGAAACGTTATCTAGCTCCAAGCAGGGCCGCTAATATATGATATACGGGCCAATATAAAACGTTATATGTCTAGTCGACCTATTGGTGGGGCGATAAAGGCCAAGGGACTCCGATAAGTTAACACGGATATCGTAATATATGGCCTTATAAAACATAATAAGGTCGTACTAACCTACATTTTACTGTTCCATTTCAGCTTGTAATGGAGACATATATGTCTTTAATTTATGTCAGCTTTAAATTGTCATGAAGGCGACAGCTTCCATTAGAATGGTAAATAAAAGCCGTACTCCCTGGTCTCACGGTCAACACATTCCAGCGCATATTTGATTTATTTATTCATACTTACCTCAAAATGACGACGAACCATAATGCATAAAAATAATTTAAATTAATTTAAAATGTGGTTTTAATTTTATAGGAGAAACAATTACCACTCTGTCATTTTTTGTCATATACCATAATAAAAAAGTCAAAAAGCTCAAATATCGATAACTTAAGAATAGCTTGTGTTTGTTGGTAGCATGGTCAATGGTAATGTGTGTTTGTCCAGTCTGTTGTATAAAGGTAGTGTGGTATCGTCCAATGTATGTTTTGCTATCACGAATACTAATTTTCTGGATGGTCAACTAAAATGTCGACACTCGGCGGCTTTCATTTGTATTCTCCCATTGAGCTAGCTAGCGGAAAGGTTTGTAGAATTGTTCGTAAGTGTGGTCGTCTGCTCTATCAGATCGTTAATCTTCCCCAGATAGTAGGCTAGTATGGTCGGTTACTGCGTGTGCTCCTCCGTTGCCTTTCGTCCTGTGCTATCTCAATGAGCACTCAATTAAGCAGTATTAATCTTCGGGGTGGGATGTTCAGGGGCTAATTCGCTCCCTAATGAGTGTGACTTTCCCGTAAAGGATCAACGATCACAAGGAGATTTTTTCACTCTTTAAATGCAGGAAGAATAGGTCTTGATAGATTTCAAAGAGTCACCAAAGCCAAGCCTCGCAGTAGATCTGAGGTATCAATTAAAGCTGTCAGACCGATTTTCCGCTTGTTGGTAGATGGGTGTGATGTGTTACGGGCCTCCCCCGGGCTGTGTAACGGGTCCCCCGGGTTGTGACCCCGACTAACCCCTATGTACAGAATATCAACGCCACATTAGGCAGAAGATGTATCGGAGATAAATGTCAGGCGGGTAGGTGCAGACAGTAGCGGCCGTCCTGGTAAGGTGATAGTATAGATGTACAGTGTGCAGTGTCATACTTATATCATTCTAGTATAAAATTATAACTCTATATAGGATAAAACTCGAATTAACAAATGCAGAACAATTGCAAATAAAAGGCAAACGACCTACAGGGAGATAGATATACAGCAAGCGTAGCTATTCGCCCTTGGGCTTGATTTTTTACCAAATGACCTTCCTTCATCTTGGAACTTTTATTCAATAAAATTGAAGCTGGTATATTGCTGATTAACAGTTGTATCATTCCACAATACACAATAGCACGGTATACGAAATTTCAAGAGAATGACGTTTTCTATCTGGTGCAAGGAACTGACAATACTTTCAGTGACCAAGGTCAACCCCAATGCCATAATGCTTGGATAACCCCCTTGATGAGCTCCCTCTGGGGTGTTCTCCGACAATTGTGGCGTTAAAATCCCATTGGACGTTGTTGAAGGGGAAATCTTACTGGCTTTTATGTCGTCTTTGTTTCCCCCGTCTTCTCTCTTTCATTAAAGACAAGGTCACACTGACATACCCCTGGAGTTACCATAAAATTATCATATTTTGAAAGGAAGACATCTCGGATACGAATACCATATCGAATGTCGGAATGACCAAGTGAATACAGAACTCCTTATTTAAATGTTATATATAAGTGTACGACATACGAGGTCAAACGAGTCGGCCGAGTTCGTTCTAACAAGGTCAAATAATCGGGTAATCTAGTAAAATATTATAAACCAATATATTACGACTTTGACATAGGCGGTTATTTGTGACCAATTAGTATCTTAATTTAGAAACTTCAATGTGTGTCATTTCCGCTCGCAAAATGAGGGGACCACGACACTGAACAACTCGACACAGTCTGTCCTACTAGCAGATTAACGGTGTTTCAGGAAAACAGTACGACGAGTTAAAGTTTATCAAATAAAGCTTGTCTCACCTTCACACATACTGTATGTAATAAGTGAAAGAAAAGTTTGGACATATCTTCCTGTTTTACTACAAGACGTCATGGCTATGATGGTTATCGCCCCTTACAGATACTGCTACATATCTAGATCTGGTAGATAGTTCCTCTTCCTTCCCACGACGGTAAGGTCATGGTGTAATTATGCTTTACACAACAAAACTAGGTGTGATGATGCAGTAAGTATTTTACTCCTATATCATCATAAAACCCGCTAAGCACCTACACCGATCTGATTGGCTGTCACTGATAACACGTCATATTACGCCAGTTCTGATTGGCTGTCGTTGATAAGAAGTGAAATGGGTCTACATCTCTACCGGGAGGAGGAGCAGGATCACCGCGATGATGAGGCACGTGTCTTGTGGGAGTGATATACCATCGTGTCAGCACGTCCAGTAGACACCAGAGATACGTCCATCTTTATAGAAGTTGGTCACGGAAACACTGGGGCACGGGCCGTGGGACAATTGGTACCTTAACAAACTTGCTCATTGAAAAACTTTCCATCTTGAAAACCTTACACCTTTTGCAAACTTATCTCACCTTTTAATTTCGTTAATTCCGGCAATTAAATCACCTCACCAAAGTTGAAATATACTATATTGAACTCCTTAAAGAACGCACAATAACACCCGGTATATCACTGTAACGGTACCAAGGTGTAATCAATAAAGAATTGCTGTCTTGATACAGAATGTGTAGCTATCGTGTTTGTAGGTACCGATATACCGACTGTAGCAACTTAAACTGAGATAATGGCTGGCATGTTTTAGTTTTTTTGGCAGTTTTCATTTTCGCAATAATCATGCACTACAAACATAGCCTCCATGTAGAAAGTGTGTTCTGCTACAGTGTTTTTTGTGTACGTTAGTCATAGGACGGCGTTAATTTATGTACGAGAGGAACATCGTTTGTATACAGAGGTTGATGGTTTTAGAGTATGTATACCATAGACAACCATAAACTAGTGTTTTATAGGAACAGGAAACAGTAAAACTGGGTGGCGCCCTCCTGCGGCAGGCATCGATGTTCCTGTCAGAGGATAAAATCTCATTACTTAGCAGCAGTGAGTGGTAATATTTCGTATGGTGACAGTTTCTTGAATGAAGTTTCGTAGGTTCCCAGTATGCTAACCCCAAAACACATTATTTTGTCGAAAAAGGCTTGAGTCAGATTTTGTTTAGAACAATAGTTAGTGGTACCAATATTTCGTAATATTGTTGGCAATATGTTTTTAATCGGTGTGAGGTTTCTTCTTTACTCTCGGTTATGTAAAGAAAATATTGTGGTCAGAGCAGTTTTATTTACCTATTGAATATTATGCTAAATATCTTTCTATGCACTACCTAAGGTTGTTTTTTTGTATGAGGTTTAAAAATAATAACGGCCTTGCAACAGTCAAAGTGATATGCATTACCTAAGTAAGAACATGGTCATTCAATCGAGAATATGAACTGGAGCCAGATTAAGCTAAATCGTGATGGAGGAATACGTGATCGCTAACTGTATGTGGAATACAGCGTGTTCTGACTTCCTGTGACACTCAATAGTCTGCAGGTCAGTCAGGCCGAAGTCTCGAAAGTCCAAAAACTATTACGGTTTATCTTGGCCTAGGTCTCAAAACGGACATGTTATAAACTCAATTCAATGATTGGTTTGTTTGTTGTGTAAAGTGAACACTGAGGCAGTAAGGTATCCAGAAATATGTTAATTATATGTCAGGCTGAAAACAAAGTTGCAAAAAAGTGTGTCCAATCCCATTGTAGACCTTGTATCAGACACTCAGAACTTTGCTTACCTTTTCTTCTCGGCCAAAATTCGAATTTTATGTTATACCTTAAAAACAGAATTATTATGACTGATAATGTCCAAAAAATATTATCATTGAATGCTGTCATTTGTTTGCATACGTTTCAATGGTAACGGAAACTTGATCACAGATCCGACCCCCACCCCGTACCTCCACCCAGTACTCTCACTTCTGTCAATAATTCTTTATTAGTATTTTCAAAGTTTGCAACGTATTACTTTAAGTCCCAGCAGTCGAGTGTTCTGCAGGAACCTCCCTAAATGGATCGCATGGATCTTTACCGCTGTCAGCACTCTTGACAACCATGTACACTGCGTCATTAATTGGCGAGTATAAGATACATACACATCCTTGTTGAAGTATTCATCATGCCTGTTTGCATTTGAATCAAGCAATCATGCTTTATGTTGTAAGTTCTATCTTCTAGCGTCGGTTGGTGCAATTGTTGAAAGACAAGGTCAGTGGTGTCGCAATAAGATCAATGACGTCACAATGGCGCTCACCTGACCAGATGGTGCTGAGTCTCACGACACGTATTGCATTCTCTATGCATTGCAATGGGAGGCTACCGAACAAATTAAAATGTTTAAAAGTGTCTCTCCCCTACCCGTCCTTTTTTCATTCGAAATAATCGCGTTCAGAGCTGTTTCTTTGACGACCATTTATGTTTGAAAAGGTTTCAAGACGTGTACAGCGTATACAGCGAAATGTGTCGATGAGAAAAAAAAGTTCATATGCACTCACATTACATCATTACCACACAGTAGAGAGTAATTAGCGCTGTGTATATCCGTTGAGAAACAACAGTCCCTGGTCCAGTGCTATCACCCTACCAACATCAAAGCTGGTCCTATCACCGACCAAAGGGGGGCCAATTAGACTACGTTACGCTGTATAGGATACGGTCATAATGACGGCAGCAAGGTAGCACGTGAAATGCGTGTACTTATACGGGACTGACTAAAACAAACAAGAATTGCAGTATGCGTAATATATTGATGTACATGATCCCCATTTCATCTGTAGCAACAAGAACAGACATTTCTAAAAAATATTCAGGTTGGTAAGTATGGATTATGAGAAGGTTTTTTTACACAACGAATAAGATTTCTATGTGACGTTTCGATGACTAGTACGATATGTATACTGTCACCTTCATCAGACAAATGACCAGTGAAGTGTATACACACAAAGGTGTAAAATGTGTACGAGTTGTCAACAAAATCGAGTCGATTTGGCTACGCTGTAAGCGTATGTACACTAGTTGTTATATATGTACCGAAATGACTCGATTCGGCTACGCTTAATACTTGGTCATAGATGTGCGAGAGTCTTTGAGCCCCCTCATCTCGATTTAGAGCCGACCCACTGCGACGTATCCTGAAGTCAAGTGCTCACTCCATTGTGCAATGCTGTATTGGAACTGCGAATTCACATATTTTACAATTTCACAGTTTATAGAAGGAATAAAAGCAATTTCATGTTTATTTTTCTAAATTATAGTTGTATTACCCAAAGGGAGGATTTAGCAGACACTTTATATTTACGTGTCGTATGCTTATTTTGCAAAATTTTCTGTGTCACATGGCGTGGTTTAACATGTGGTCAATGTCGTGCTTTCTGATTACATGTACACATAGTGTGGATACCTTTTTAAAAACATACGTATACAATCGAACAAGCGTTCTAATAGTTATTACTGCTGGACTTGGCACAGAGTTGTACGCGTTTCACTACGTTAAATAGCACGAAGGTAAAATTGGAATCGGCGATAATTTCACAACTGGTAAAACTGAAACAAAGATATACATGTATGCCATGACATTTAAACGATTGCCTTCACATACACAAACTACTTTTACCTTTGCACATATTTTTCCTCAAAATTCATTGTAGATGCAGACCCGTGTACATCATCTAACGGCGGGTTCTGGGACACTTAATTGATAGTTCCCTATCATTTGTCTTATAATAGATTTGGTGATAACTCTACACGTTTTTACAGTGTGTTATCGCTCGCTCACATTAACCCTCGTCCTGTAGCTCGACATGATACTTCTGAACATGCACATTGAAGTGTATATAACGTGCTATAACTTTGACCCGTGAACAAAGACCTGCTCTATGTGCAGTGTTGACTCGGTCGTCATCGCAAGGAATCGGAATGTTTGTAGCACCAGACATTCCAGCTCCTATCTCCGCCAGGTCCCGAACCATCCGCAACTTCTTCGGGCATGAAATTCCCATAAATGCCAAGACGATTGAAATCCACACCATTTTCTTATAGCTAATGATATGGTTAAATGCTTGAGATTATTTAAACAAGCGTAAAGCGTTGTTTTGACGGGGACACTTTGTGTAAACTGAGGGTCGCCATTTTGTGCAGCCTATTAAAACACCACACGGTATCTCTAGCCGTAATGTGACGCGTCAACAGCGAACACTTCCTCTCAAATTGGCCTCCAGATGCAGTGTTGGTGTGGTGTTGTCTGTGTCGAGAGGGTCTTTACGATAAAAGTTGAGTGTTCCAATAAACAGTTGTGAAGTGTCAGGTCAGTCCTCCTTGACAATGACACGCACCTGCAGAGTTGGCACCTACCATACGCCTACCATACACCTACCATACGCCAGCTAGAATTCTGTTTTTTATTGGGAATTTCAAGATTCACACGTATAGCCAGCAATGAAGTGTAGAGAATGCTGAATATTCTGAGGAGAAATCGGTCAACATCCCTCAAGTTACACGGGTTTACACATTGACAAGTTACACGGGTTCACACATTGACAAGTTACACGGCTTTACACATTGACAAGTTACACGGCTTTACACATTGACAAGTTACACGGCTTTACACATTGACAAGTTACACGGCTTTACACATTGACAAGTTACACGGCTTTAC
>JAUMHH010007758.1:0-11249 GCA_032359455.1 Chlamys rubida
CTCACAAACAAATGACGTAACAATCAATACCTGCTCACAAGAGCAGATAACTCTGCAATACGCAAAGACGGAATACCTCTTTGACTAAACGGGTAATATTGATTTAATCTGACGTATTCAATAATGAAATACTATCAAAACCCTTGGAAAAAGGATTAAATTGTATAATGTATAAATATAGGACATAGAACCTTGGTTCCTTACCTTATAATACTACTGAATACTGAAATCCAGAAATGTTCACATCGGGACGAGTTCATCAATTAATTAAGAAATGGAGAGTTACCTTGGTGTTTACGAGTATTGTTGCGTGTATGTTACCAAAAATGCTATTGTTTGGTGTCAACCTCGAGTATTTAAAATATGAACACCTGATCGGTCACTGCGTCATGTTTTAAAAAATGAAATAAAACAAAACAAAAGCTCGCTATGCATACATGTATATCTTCAATAGGATGCATCAGTTTGAAATTATGTAATATCGAAGTTTTACTTTATACACAAACAATGTACGTTTTTAACAGGTTGCAACGTTTCAAGACCGACTGGTCCCTTTGTCAAGCTATGACTACGCCTAGATAATATTCAAACTCAACTGTAAAATCCTGTTTGTCCTGCCATTTTCTGCGGTTCCTAATTTTCCTGTATTTGCTAAGATTGTCAATTTCATCGTTTCTATATTTTGGTGGATTTCAGGCCAAGTGGACATGACACAATTTTTTACGGTAAAGACGATATAATGCAGGTTGCAGCTTTTCAGAAAAAAATGTTGCCCAGAAAATCGCGAAAACTAGAAATCCGCACATACAGCATTTACAGTCATTCAGGAAGGAAAAACAAGCTATATCATTATGCGCTTTCTTCAATATTATTTTTATCTTACCAAAATATATATGCTATATATCGGATATCGTCTCTTTTGAATTAACGCAAAAACGACAAAATATTTACTTATTTTTACCGTGCCGTTACATAACGTCATCAATAGTTGCGTAGTAAACAGTTTGGGTGACGTCATCATAAAACAATCATAGTGACGTAATAATCACAAACAATACCAGGGCATGTATTTTCAACAGATTGTAAAAATAATTGTGTATTCAAGATGGGCTACAGGGCGTTTATAAGCATGTTTTCTTTCTCTTTAAGTTCTTTTGCAACTAAATGTACATGTAGTAAATGTGTTTAACGAAATGATACATCACCTGATACGAAAACAATAAACTTAATTTAGATGGATTATAATGCATATAAAAACAAATATAATATGTTATAAAAAATCCATGAATCAAAGCCATACTTACGTGATATTCTGTAATAAGAACGCGATAAACATTCCCATATTCATTAAGAAGACATAAAATACCACGAGCCATGACGCTCTGCAACGAGATATCTAGCAGTACCTCATACACTATCGGATAAACACAAATGTGTCAGCGTCGTAGCTCGGATCGATGAAATATTGAGGTAAGTCCTCTTCTAGAATAGAAGTATGCTTCTTATAGAGAAAATTACTTAAATGTGTCATGCCTTTTCTCTCCAACAACTCTAGAGACACCCATAACTCATATTCGATGACTGTTAATTGACATTTGGTTAATTGTTGACATTTTGATTCGCATGGATGTATGTATAATGGATACGTAATGGAGGAACATGTGACCGAAATTTGTTTAATATACTGGTGTACTTCTCCTTGTCAGTTTACAATGGTCGCCATATAAATCGTTCTTCTATTCAAATTTTGTCTTAGAGTTTGAATAATGTTTTAGTTGACACTTGATATCATCTTGTTTTATAGCATATAATTGGAAGGTAAAGAGACTGTCTGCCGGCCTGAAATCCCTGTTGACAAATTAAGAGGGAAACCGATTTATTCCGGAATATAACCAACGCTTTTTATCACTTTGCAGTTGATAAGTATACGATACGACGCAAGTTAGGTACATTTGAGTTTACGTCCTTTTAACAGCTATGGTCATTTCAGCACGTTCCAGAGCTTGATCATGGAGAGCCCAGAGGAAAACCACCGACCTTCGACCAGCGCCGGGCGACTGTCCAACATAGGTCTCGATCCAGCAACAAAGTGGTGGAGGGCTTTTGATCGTATACGATCAGACGCTATAACCAATCGGCCAACGTGGCCCCCGGATGTATATTTGAACGATTTACAATCAACATAATAGAAAGGCAAACTACAAAAGCAAGTTATAAACAGAAACAGGAGTTAGTGACACCACAGCAGATTGTCATCTCTTCTCGTATTACCAAAGCACCAAGTATTCAGGTTTAAAATTTATGTATATTACCCTGGTTTGAGAACTTGACATTGCTTTGGTTCAACCTATATTTACATAGTGTGTGTCGTCTATGAAGCACACGATGCTTACCTCTCCGAAACTCTTGGTCACATACCTTGTATTTTTTCAATGGTTTGCGTATAGATATTTCCTTCGTTTATATCTTACCATTGTTTCACCCAAAATTTGATTTCATTATGGTTTTTGTTAAATTCATTCTTTGATGTAAATATAGCACGTTGCTTTTCTAACAATAAGGGCTATGGACAAATGAATGGTTTTTTTTGTTTTTTTTTTAGTTTTTTTTCTCAAACATTTTACTTTGTCTTCACAAAATTCGAAATGTTGATTGAGGTTTTCGATTATAAAATATTACGCGATTTCTCTCCTTAAATAGGCAAGCTACACAACACATTATCAGTGTTAAGAGTTATTTCAAGGTAATTAACATATTTGTACAATACGTCACGTTTTGACCGATAACGGAAATAAATCAATATCATATAAACTACGTCTGTTAACAATATACAAACTAAGTTTATGCATAATAGGCATTAGAGAAACTCCATTTCAGTTTTCGAGAGTTCGCGATGACAGAATTGGCAGGTTGTTCCCGAGTTCGTCTGCGTTTTTTCTTCAGTGGGGTCTCCTAATATGTCGAATAATGTAAATGGTGGTGTCTCCCTAGGTATCTCTGCTAGTTTATGTAGGGTTTAACGTACTTGCAACAACTAAGGTCAAATGAAGACGGATGCAAGGGGAGGCAACGCCGCAAAAAAGCGTACGGAAATGAGAGAGAAAAAACATTTTGCATTTTACTTTTTACGACATGCAACTTAGAAACAGCAGGCATATTCTACATCGAAGCTACACAGTGGATCTTTTTCAGAACACTGTGTACGACTAGGGTGCTGTCCTACCGTGTTTAAACAATTGCATTTCTGGAAGACGATACTTTAAAGTGTTCCTGGAGAGACGTCTTCATTTTACCACAGTTGTTGTAAGGTAGCGATTTGAAAAATAAAAAATAAAATTCGTTTGAAGAAGCTTAATATGAGTTTTAAAGTCAAGCCCGGAAGGTTTCGCGTTTGTGGGTTGTCAATCACTCTTGAATTTCAATAAATCAACATTCTACCTTAAGGCGAACAATCTCGGTTTAGAAATCAGGCATTTTAGTTCTGTCTACAATGTTTCCTTATTATCCAAATGACACGTCAAAAGATGTTTCGAAGTCTTCAAAACCTATATTCCGTTATTTCTACTTCTCTGGTAACGGTTATAAAGAAAGGAACGCAAGTTACAATGATAATATCATTGACAAACAAAAAGAGATACTGCTGGCAGCAAAATATAGCGATAATGGTAACCAACCTACACAGACACAAAGCGAATCACTGATTTATAACAACGATAGACAATTACAACAAATAGGGATCTTTGCAAGGATCAAGGAGGGTTGCAGAGGAAAAAGTAACCATTATTGCTACGGGTCAAGCCAAAAAACGTCGTATTGCAATATTTCTCCTTTTTCTATTTTTATAAAATGTTCAATAATATTGATCAGTTTCGAAATATGTAATATCAAAGTTTTACTTTATACACAAAAAAACGTAGAAGACTGACTGGTCCCTTTGTCAAGCTATGGCCAATAGAGAAACGTTTGATATTCTTTATCAAGTTCAATTGATATCTTCTTAAGTATTCCTTTCATAGCTTTAAAATTCATCAATCAAAAATAAAATAATATAACAAAAATATTCTGGAATACATCTACCTTTAGTGTAACGACAGGTTCGTCATAATTTAATGTACCAACTAAAAGTAGAAATCGGGAGCGCTCTTATTTGTATCTAAAGCAAAGAAGAGTCTTGAGTGTTTCTGATTTGTAATGTCTTTCTAATTAATACCATAGCAAAATTGTTATACAAATGTAAACATATATCTATATATATTTTTTAAATCTCGTCAAAGGGAATGCGATCCCCAGACCTCTAATGATAAAGCAAGGGGCGTGTACATTGCATAACAGTCATAATATTTGTTATGTTAATACTTTTCTGTAATTTTATTGAGAATAATTTTGAAATATTTTAGGTACCTGAAAAGCCTGTTACTATTTATAAATAAAGATAGCGGAACTACCGATTAATCTAACAGGAAAATCGCCAAACAAGAGTTCTCCTTCGATATGTACATTCGCTCTGCATTGCCATTAAATTATTTTACAAAAAACAATAAATGTCAAACTAGCATGTGATCGTGACGTCTTTAACAATTGTAAAGTCATAATAACAAAACATTGGGTATTGCTGACTGTTCAATTAATTAAAATTCTGTCTCAGAAAAGAAGAACAGTTATAAAGGATTTTAATATAAATCAGTTGTCGAAAACATATGTTAAAAAATTGAAACCAACGTATTATATTTCCTTTGATAGGTATTAAATTCCTATATTTCTAGAAAAATAATCAGAACGCCTTTCCGCCCGCCTTTTGTTCCTTTTCCTCAAAATCATGCGTGTATTACAGAAAACAGCAAGATGCTGAGCTAAACATTATTAGATGAATTCAGCAGCATTATGTCGGGAAATTCACTCCTGAGTGAATCTGTTCTAGTAACCAAATACCGTAGTCAGGAATATATTGGAAAGGAGATCAAGAGCGATTGCGTTTATTTCTTTCAAATG
Organism: Chlamys rubida; assembly: GCA_032359455.1. Classification (NCBI taxonomy): domain Eukaryota; kingdom Metazoa; phylum Mollusca; class Bivalvia; order Pectinida; family Pectinidae; genus Chlamys; species Chlamys rubida. Next base: position 4,990 of record JAUMHH010007758.1, read on the forward strand.
GTTGGACCTGTTTTATATAATAGGGATGGATCTGGTGACTTGATGTTGCTATAGGCGAGAATATTTAGTTTGCAGGTGCCTCAGTTTCTATTCCTGAAACCGCTTTGTTTGTATAAACGATCTGGTCCTAATTACTACCAGTGGTAGACACGTTTAAATATGTGCATGATATCTCCCTTCACATGGATTGTTATGTAATAGGAAAATGTTCACTTCTTCCAACAGAAAATTTGAATTGTATTCAAGATGACTGCAATTCTAGAACTGGCGATCATTCAGGCTTGAAGGAATGTCAGTGTCTGAGATTTGCCGTAATCCTTTTTGCTTTAATTTATTCTGTCATGGTTTAAATGAAAAACATGTTTAAGAACAAATTATCTGGCTTTAAATTTGTACAGTAACGTTGTAAAGAGTTGTATAGGCATATATTAACCTTCTCTTTATCCTAACAGTATGTTTTGGAAAACTTAAGACATGAAGTGAAAAAGCGCCGAAAAATGGACACGCAAATATTTATAAATACATTATTAAGATTATACACACAAAATATAAAATATAAATTTCATAACCATTTCTAGCGCAAAAATGTATACATAGCGAACAGTTGAAGCAAGAGAAACAACGCGAACAGTTTCATTTAAACAGTATTTGACAAAGTTTGGTTTGGTTTTAACGTCCTATCAACAGCTATGGTCATTTAAGGACGTGCCTCCATGTGTGTTGTGCATACATGCATGCGTGTATGTGTGCCGGAGACAAGTTATTTTGAAATTTTAGGAGATTTTATTTCAATTGTCTGTCCATTACAATAACTGATGAGTCTTATATTAAACAGCTATAAACAAAATGGCGCCAACTCGCAAGTACAGAATAAAAAAAGGAAAGTCGACATGAAAAGTTATTTTGGTTTATTTGCCTCCTTGTGATAGCGCGGATGTATTTGACAAAGAACGTCATGACGCGTAACACGTGTTTTAGGAAACAAAACTCTGGACTATCAGTGTTCGCCTTCCTTTTTGAATGATGTTTTTCCTCTAACAGACAATTGAAATATTAATTGATCTAAATAACTGTTGAAACAGAAGGGGAAATGTATAAAGCCCCTTAATAATACTAAACTATATAGATTTTCAACATTACCAGACAATTAAGCAATGAATGTTTTAGCAAATGTTGTTATGGTCCTATAACACACATTGCTATTGATGACAAACTTAATAAAGCCCGGCATATTCATTACTTATATTTACATTTTGATAGAGTAGTTATGCTTTATTTAGATATTTCGAAAAGTTTTGGAACAGCAAATTAAGTAGTGACAATAATGAAACTGATGACGTCACAATAGAGATTGATGACTTTACAATAGCAAATGTTCAGACTTTGTTATAGTCTCATAACAACATTTGCCTCTTCAATGCGTTGCAATTGAAGGATGCATAGCAAATGTAAATGTAAATATATAACAATGTAAATTTCAACATTTCATTGCTTACATTATTTCATTGTTCATGTTTCTGTGTTCTAGCGACAATGTATGGCATATGAAGACGGTGCCTACTGTTGCTGAAGCCATTCGAGGGCCACTTCATTGGGCTATGGCATTCAGATGTAATTACCTGGACAGTTGTATAAACGGGGTTTACCAAAGGTGCCTAAGGGGGCCTTTTGTTTTCCCGATAAATGAGTGAATTGACACAAGTACAGACCTAATTGGGTACGGTAACGTTTCATCACTGTGAATAGTTTAATACGTTATATGTCTTAAATTAGAAAAATCAATTTGGTCGTATCGAAAACGTGAGAAAATCACGAGTGTCAGCGATGGAGCTGGCACAGAGGCATTTTGCATTACTTTGTTTAGCGTTACTACTGATATGTCATCGCATTAACGATATGCAATACGGCCCGGGTATGGAGTGCCTGACATGTTTTTTTCCAAAAAAATCATTTTAAACATCAAATATTCCCAAATTGATATTATATATTCATTATTTTTCATTAGTAACGCCATGTGTCATGTGACACTTGTCTTCATCGCAAAAAGACAAATACACTAACATGCCCTGCCTCCAGTACACATTAACACATGAAAGCAACCATAACACTCATGAAGACACGTCATTCAACAACCCTCGCTAAATTAGAGATCCCAGAGGGATCTTGGCGCCAACCATTGTACCATCTTCATTGGTTTATGTCAGTTTGATCAAGTCATGTAAACAGTAAACTTACCGTTACATGTATTTATTAAGTACAGTTCTTGAAATGTTAAAGAAGTTGTGGCCATCTTGTTTTTATGATCACTTTCCGAAGTAATCATGCACAACTACAGACCAAGGGCAACGTACATATCAAATTTGAGAAAAGATCCCTCCAGAACTTCCTGGGAAATAGCGATAACAAATATCACTGTCAAAATCCAAGATGACCGCCTGTCGGACATTTTGTTCATCGGATCAGTCTCAAAAGTCAACATGCACAACTTAAAAACAAGGAGAACCTACATATCAAAATTGAGAAAGATCCCTCCAAACTTCCTGAGAAATAGCGATAACAAATATTCGCTGTCAAAATCCAAGATGGCCTCCTGTCAGCCATTTTGTTTATTCAACCAGTCTCAAAAGTAAACATGCACAACAACAAACTAAGGGGAACCTACATGTCAAATGTGTGAACGATCACTCCAAAACTTCCTAAGAAATAGCGATAACAAACATTCACTGTCAAAATCCAAGATGGCCGCCTATCGACCATTTTGTTCATCTGATCAGTCTCAAAAGTTAACATGCACAACTACAGACCAAGAGGAAACTACATATAAAATCTGAGAAAGATCCCTCCAACATGTTATGAGAAATAGCGATAACAAACAATCACTGTTAAAATCCAAGATGGCCGTCTGTTGGCCATTTTATTCATCTGATCAGTGTCAAAAGCAAAGATTCACAATAACAGACTAATGGAAACCATTATTTTAATTTGAAAAAGATCCCTTTCAATCTTCCTGAGAAATAGCGATATCAAACATTCACTATTAAAATCCAAGATGGCCGTCTGTTGGCCATTTTGTTCATCCGATCAGTGTCAAAAGCAAACATGCACAACTACAGACTAAGGGAAACCAACATATTAAATTTGAGAAAGATCCCTCTAAAACTTCACGAGAAATAGCGATAACAAGCATTCACTGTTAAAATCTAAGATGGCCGCCTGTCAGCAATTTTGTTTATTCAACCAGTCTCAAAAGTAAACATTGACAACTAAAGACCAAGGGGAACAATCATATCAAATTTGAGAAAGATACCTCGGACCACGGACTACGGACGAAGGGTGATTTGAAAAGCCCTCCATCAGATGATGGTGGGCTTAAAATCAAGCTTAAATGACCAAAGTGACTGAATCTTAAATTAGAAGAAGAGTTAAATAGATTGTGATCTAGCGTCACTAGAAATACGGCAGAAATGAAGCACGTATTTAAACATTTTAAAATTCGGGTTCAGAAATCCAAATTGAGTAAACACTTTATTGTCCCATATGGCTATTTCGTTCATTTGAAACTCATCCATAAAATATTGCCAATTTTTGAAACCATCATGACATTTTACCACGCAACTCACTGCACAGTTTGTGAGATTCCTAGTCACAGCTATATAACGTCTAACTTACCTTTAAGATTGGTTATTTCATTGTCAAACCGTGTAATGCTATTAACTTTCGCAGTTCGTGGAAAGAGCCGTTAAGAGCGATGGGGTAGTTAAGTTACTTGTCGTAAAATACGGCTTGTTACTTTAAATTTTATTTTAAGTTATCATGTACGTCACTAAAATGAGTTTGCCGCGGTGGTTAAGGCGTCTGACATTCTGCTACCATTAGCCCTCTACTGCTGGGTCGCGGGTTCGAGACCTACGTGGGGCAGTCACCTGGTACTGGCTGAAAGTTGGTGGTTTTTCTCCGGAAAATCCGGCTTTCCTCCACCACCAAAACCTGGCCCGTCCTTAAATGACCATAGCTGTTAACAGGACGTAAAACACACACAAAAACCCAAACAAACCAAACAACTAAAACGACATTCTGTAATGAATTAATTTATGTATCTTCCAGACCGCTTAAGCAGAACACACAAATGAAAACCTCCGATTTGAAAAAAGGGTTTTGCATTAGGTACGATAAGTAACATCTATTCTTGGTTTCTCCAATATCCCCTTAACAGAAGGGGGGAGGGGCGGGCACATGTTAGTCGCCTCTGACAGTCATGTAGTGGAATATTCTTTCCCTGAACGTCGACAAGTTTACGTTCGTAATACCAAACTAGTTTAATGAGGCATCTGTTTTACAAATAATAAGATATTTATCCGCAATTCACTATTTAGTAATCGAATATTCTGTTATTACCAATGAAGTTTTACATTTCAAATACAAAGAATATCGAATTCAAAACAAGCATTTCCGAATTACCAGACTTTACACTTTGCATGAACCTACAGTGAAGCTGAGATATGATTCAAACCTATGGAATGTAAACTGTAGCGTATGTGCCTGTTTATCCACATTAAAGCTGCCCTATCAACTGTGCATTATCAGTGTTACCTCTGATGTTTAGATTTGGGGAAATATTTGATACATTTTTTAAGATTCTGTACACCTAGGTATTTAGTTACATAGGGCAATTGTTCAAAACTGGGGGTACAACCAACTGCTTTAGGGGTTTCCGGGAACCCTGAATAGAATCGCTCGTTATCAATGCATTTGTGAAACGTGTCACGGAACAGCTTTCAACCCGTCGAGATTGAATTTTAAAGTCAATTTAAGGTTTGGAATGCATCTTTTAAACATTAATGAAGGTATGCAACACAGTTCCGTTCAAACATATTCCATGATGCGTGTAAGCGCGGAACTGTGTTGCATACCTTCATTAATGTGAAAAATATGCGTTTCAAACCTAATATTAACATTAAATAACATCCATTTTGATTATTTGAAATTAAGAAAAAATGGTCTTTTTTCACGTAAAAAAGCAAAACATCGTCATGAAAATTAATTGAACAGCCTTTTTCGCGGGAAAATTGATGCGTTGTCAACGGTGACGAAATACACAGTTGAGCAATAAACAAATAGTTCCACTTTGCGCATTTTTAATCATTGAATTTATATAACAAGCATGTTTAACAAGCATTGATTATCTTTAAAATTGACAATAGATCATAATTTGAAACAAAAATGCCATGTAAAATATTGTATTACAAAAAGTCAGTCCGTTTGTGCGAAAGGAGCTGACCGATAAACAACGGTTGTGCAGCGGCTAAACTCATCAGGTCACGATACGGTTGGAATGTCAACGAGCTGGGTGAATGAAAATTGAAAGTGTATCTGTGGAATGTGAAGTTTCGTAAGAAACCAGATGACAATTTAAAAGACGCTGTTGACTGAATTCTTGTATCGACCGACTGTGACAACGGGACTAGCTCATTGTTCGAGCATTCGGCTTGTGTTAGTGTAACTGTCGCTGAGGGGACTGGCCAACGAGCCGGGACGATTGGACCTGCTTCGCCACTTGCAACGGACGCTAGTGTAGAGGACACCGATTTGTTCTGTTCTGTTGAAAATGACCCTAGGTAGGATCTAATAGCAGACTCACTTCGGTGGCCCGACATAAACATGATGTGCCTTGATTCAAAACCATTCATGCATCGCCTGTTTTGCCGTGGAACGGAGACAATGGATTTTTTGCAGCACCCTAATTTAAGTATACAGTGTGATTTCTTGTTGATCAGTTCATAGCTGTTCACACTGATTGAAAAAATACAATAAAATATATTTCTAGTTTTTAAATTTTTAAACCGTTGATAAGAAAAAATCTCGGGTGTGGGGGTGGGGGCTGACTGTTGTGTTTACAAAGTGAGGTCAGAGGTTATATAACGGTACATATAGTACTGTTAATATTACTACACACTTGCTTTTATTGAATCATAATAATTTTGAGTTTGTACTGTTATCTAGACGGACTGCAACACAAATGTAAATATAACTGCATATATTTCATATTTGTCCTACCATCATTGTTAAGTAATGCCCCGTTCTCACCGCCGATCTTGGTACCTCGATCAAACTCGATCTTGCGGTCGTGAAACGATCTTCCTCGGTCTGCACTGGGGTCCTGCTCAGTCTGGAGCGGTCTACCTCGGTCGGTAGCAGTCGGGGTTTCTACACGGAAATTTTTGACATGTCAAAAAAATCCGTGTAGCGGTCGAGAAGCCCGA